>OU343221.1:234457602-234697138 GCA_910596185.1 Chrysanthemum makinoi
TAAATATTAAAACCTGGTCAGTAAAACCTGTATCAATTCTTCACGTAGTTATCAACTACGGGAAATGCAACCCTCTTTCCATGCATTTTATTTAGGATCATGGCTTTTTTTATTTCCAATTTATTGTCAGGTGTTCAAAAAAATTAATGGTCGGTGGGTTCTCTAGATTTGGGCCATTAAGCATAGGTGGTTTTTAGGCTTTTTATTGGTGGTCTAAGAGTATATTTTTTTTTGAAAATTACTGTGCTACCCATTTATTAATGGGTGTGTCTGCACATACCCATCTTTAACTCCAATCTCAAAACTACCCATCCATGTCGGGTATATATTTTCACTATATACACGATAATGGACGTATGGCTATGAATGATCTTTGCAATTAAATTTTTAGCAATGTCGGGTAGAAAATATCATGTATACACGACATGGTTTTTTTTATTCATATAGTGTATAAAATTACACTATTCGGGGCTTCATATACCCATAATGGACCTTTTTTAATCTAATGTCGGTATAGAGATTTGTATATAACGACATGGACTTTTGCATACTAATGTCGTGTATATATATGGCCCAATTATGATGTGAATCGTGACTAGACAGAAAATAGGATATTCGTTATTTTATATATCTGAAATATAACCAATAATGCATTACATATACATATGATAATCTTAAGATCTTGAGACTACATTATTTTTGAGCAATCTCTTTCTAGGTCCACAAACATTGATCGTATAGTATGATATTTTGGACATTCATAATGTCGACCTGCCTAAGTAGACAAAGATGTAGTTTATATAAATGGATACATTATATTTGTATAAAATTTCATATATAATGTTATACATAAGATTTATTTTGTTACAAAACAATGTAACATTTTTGAGAATGAAATGTCTCAGATTTGTAAAAGAACGCATTATAATGCCATTCATACAAATATACATTTTTTTTCTTACATAAGCACATGGTTGTTTTTTATAAACACACACATGTGATGTTTTAGTACACAAATAATATAGAGACCAACTTTTTGCATGTATCCAAATATATACACGACATTAGTATGCAAAAAAGTCCATGTCGTATACAAAGTCTCTATACCCGACATTAGATTAAAAGGTCCATGTCGTGTATATTAAAAGCCCATGTCGGTAATTTTATACACTATATGAATAAAAAAACCCATGTCGTGTATACATGATATTTTCTACCCATATTGCTAAAAATTTAATTGCAAAGATCATTCATAGTTATACACGCCCACGTGTCGTATATAAGTAAAAAATATATACCCGGACTAATTTTGAGAGCTGTGATAGTTAAAGATGGGTATGTGCAGACACGCCCATTAATAAATGGGTAGCACAGTAATTTTCACTTTTTTTTTTTGTGGTGGTTTGTAATAGTTGTTTGTCCGTCTTCACTCATATTTTATTTTCAAACGAGGTAGGCGACAATCCCCCGCGTTGCGGCGGGACTATTATTTTTACCTTTAAAATATGCGGTTTCTAAATTAGAACTCGATATACATATAAACAGAGTGCCAAGAGCGTAAGACATTTTTTTATTTGGGTTTTTTTAGGAGGTTTAGCAATATTGTGATATTTATTAGAAGAAAAAAAAATGTTATGCAAATATTCAATGAATTATCCAATCATAATTTAGTCGTTAATATGATGAAGAAATGACACTCTTATAACAACTTTAAAACATCACAATAAAAGTAATTTATATTTATGGAAAAAATGTTGGGTTTCTTTTAAAGAAATAATACTTTGGTGTGGTGTCAATTGTGCAGACGCTGTTATTGACTTGGCATTTAGCACCCCACTATGGTTTTTCACATATCGATATGAAATTAACGGCTTCAATTTCTGAACGAATATCGGGGCTTAGCAGCCGTCTGTCAGAGGCACTGTAGCTAGCTACAGTAGGCAACCAATGAGAGGCCACCGAATTGCCGTTACATTATATATATATTAATGTAATATGGTCATAGAATAGAAGGCATAAAGAGTGGATCCGATCCATTGTACGTATGTTTTGTTTGTGTTATAAATTTTAAATGTTGCCGTTAAAGAATACAACATAAAAATAACATTTAGAAAAGTATTTAGTTCTACGAGCAAAATTTTACTTATAAAATAATCACATACTTTTCTGCGTAGCTTTCCCCCCATAATGTTACTTTGTTCGTTTTCTTTTGTTCTTCAATTCCACACGAGGTGAAGTATCAGGACAATCTTTACATTCTGCATCTGGAGAGATTTTTATATTAATTCAATGTTTTGGTTGAAGTCACGATGAAACTATAGCAGTGATATTTTCGGTGAGACAATGGTGGTGGGGGGTGTTGAATTATGCGCATCTAGTGTGGTAGCATGAGTTTATATGTAGGTACGTAGTAGAGACGACACCACAGCTGACGCTCGTGCATATATTGTAGAACTGTAATGTCATTTTGATCGATAAACATACAAACATATTTCCCTAGCCATCTATAAATTATGAAAAAAGGAAATGATGACATTATTAACTGAAATCGATATTCAATCAGTTTAGTCGATAACCTAATTGACACCTAAACAGTTTTACCAGTTGATCGATAAATAATCTAATTCTTTCATTTTGTTTAACGGTTGTTGGAATTAAATAAAAAGAACTAGCAAAGAGCTAGATAGAGTTACAAGGGTGGGATATAGCACTAAAAGGATCGTTAAACCACTCAATCCAATTAAAAGATGAGTTCCTACTTCTACGTGTAATCCAAAGATAAGACAAGGCCTTGATATCGTTGAAGAGGAGAACTCTCGATGGCCGCTTTGGTGAGAAAATAACATTATTTCTAAACCGCCATAAGGACCAAATTGTTGTTTGGACCACAACATAAAAAAATCTTGAATATTTTGATTGAAGAGGAGAGTTGTCCGCCAAGTAAATCACATCTTGAAGATTTTGAAGAGAGGTGTTCTTGATGTTCCACCATCTTAAAACATCTTCCCAGGTGTCTCTCGCTATCTTACAATGTACAAAGACATGCTCTTCTGTTTCAATGTCACCGTCACATACGGGACATCTATCGGAGTTTAAATCTACACCCCTTCGGTCGAGGTTGACCCGAGTAGCCATCCTTCCATTTATGACACGCCATGTGTTGATGTTAATTTTTAAGTGGCAGGACTTTGTTCCAACGAGTGGTGGGGAGGGAAGCGGTTTGAGATGAAGAGGAGATGAGAGATCTCATGCCCTTAACCGAGAATCTTCTTGATACATCACTGATAAACTCCCAACCATCTTCGACATCCGAAAGAAATAAGTTAGAGATAAAGCTGACCATACTTGTAAGTTCTTCAAGTTCTGGACCAGGTCTTGGTTCTCTTCGCCAAGCCCACATGAAGTTCAGCATTGGAGGAGAAAGAAGGATCGAGGGGTCAGTATCAGCATGCTGAGCAGAGGTGTGACCTGGAGTAGTGGCCACAACAGAGGATGGCGCTCGGGCAGTGAGTTTTCTGTCACAAACAAGGCAATCTGAGTTTGTTTTCTAAACGAAAAAGTGTATTCAACCACTTTACTAATGGAAATTGATCATTGCATGTGTATTTAACAAACAAAATTCGGTGTGCATGCATGCAACTTCATGTCTCCAATTTTGACTTTTTAATACGTAGTAATAAAGTGTATTCGACCACTTTACTACAACTGCTACGTTTGTTCATGTCAAAATTTTATTACTACCTCCGTCCCATAATAATTGTCCACTTTTACTATTCATGAGTCTTTCTTGTTTAACTTTGACCATTTATATTTTTATTTGTGTTATATAATACTTGATGAAAATTATACCAAATAAAAGTACATTTAAAACCCAATCTATTCATATATTTTTCATCAAGTATTATATTATACAAATAAAAATATTTATGGTCAAAATTGAATAAAAAAGACTTGAAAAAGTCAAAGTGGACAATTATTATAGGACGGAGGTAGTATTACTTTTATGACTTTAAAATAAAAAAATATATCACTGTACCTTTTACAGCTTAAAAGGTGTGCGAATTACGTACTTAAAAGTTCAAAATACAATAATGGAGGGTTTGGTATAGTATATATATGAGGAGAGTTATTTTACATATCAAACTTTTCTTACATACCAAGGGACTCATCTTCACCATCCATCTAAAAAGAAATCAATGACTGAGATTAAAAGCATTTTATTATTTCACCTATTTTTTATAATTTAAATATCTCTTAAACCGTTAATCGCTAAGTGAAAATATTTTCAAATAAGGCGAAAAGCATTAATTATCTTTCTATGACGGGCACTTTAATATACTTTCGAAAAAAGAAAAAAAAAAGTTTTCGTTGTTCGTTTTTTACGTTATTTTGAAATTTAGATAAAAAAAAATCATATATGATTAAACACTATTAATATCACATGTGATATTAGTGTTATAGCATATATGATATGTGATATCAGATGTGATATGATATGTATATCATATGTGATATTACACTAATATATCATACGTGATATTACATATCATATATGATATAACACTAATATCATATATGATATAACACTAATATCACATGTGATATTCAAATTAGTGTTTTAACATATATGATTTTTTAATGCAAATTTCAGTAACGTAAAAAAAACGAAAAAACTTAAAAAAAAACGTGAAAAATACGAAGAAAAAAAATTTGTCGAAAGTATATCAAAGTGCCTATCTATAGAAAGATAATTAAATGCCGCTTCGTCGAATGACATTTTTTTTTTTCCGCTTAACAATTAACGGTTTGAAAGTTATTAATATTTGAAAAAAGAGAATGAAAGTGGGTTTTTTAAATTGTTGGGATTAATCTCATCCATTAGATTAAATAAAAATGGATGGTGGAGATTGATCCCTTGGTATGTAAATTATCTTTTGTCCTCAAATTATCTTAAATCTATATATATACATTCAAACAATCATCACGGTCAAAATAAAAAGGGTTAATCATATCTATATATATCTCAAACGTAATATATCTATACTACTTTATAATGCATTTAGGCCTTCTAAAATTAGAAGGCTTAAAAATTAAGCCTTCTAATTTTAGAAGGCTTAAAATTAAGATAAGGAGCTCCAATCATGAGATGACATGTGTCACTTCTTAACAAACTCCAAGCCTAACTTTAACAAACCCAAGCCTAACTCCTAACCACCAAAAATTAAGATAAGGAGCTCCAATTATAAAATGACATATGTCACTTCTCAACTAAAAATTCATCTTTATTTTCAAATTAAAATATCTTTTTATCTACTTATTTATATTATAATCTAATTTCATCATATTTTCTAAAATTTTATGTTCTTTAATTCAACATCCATTTTAATATATTTTTATGAGTTTTTAGTTTTTATATTTTTAGTCGGTTTATTTTATTTTAATTCAAATTTTTACAACTTTAACCTTTATTTCATTTATTCCAATCATATTATAGTCATTGGGTACCCGCCGCCGCATTGCGCGGGTACCCTTCTAGTAGTTCTAAAACATATCAAAGTCATATATATCATCTTTAACAGATCGTATATACGAAGAAAAAGAAATCAGAAACAATGAGAAACATGTTTGCTGTGCTAAACCCTATTCTTCACGGACTGTAAAGCTTAGCAGACTGACACCACAAACCATAGAAATAGAACCGTGAACCCTGGATGAAAATCTAGTTCCAAAAACATTGTCACAAAAGGCGGGAAAATTGTTTACGCTCCACCAACCAAGCCCGCGGTTGTTTCTTCTCCACTCTTTGCCATGGACGGTATATTCACATGGTTTTTACAAATTTTGGCCTTGAGCCGGGACTACTCAGTTTACGTGCCCGACCTTTTGTTCTTCGGTGGTTCAATCACTGACAAAAATGACAAGTCGGCTGGTATGTGCTAAAACACACACCTTTTCATTGTCAAAATAGACCCAAATTAACCAAGAAAGAGCCGTTTATTGCTAATATTTATGGTTTTCTTTGAGTTTGTGCTTTGCAGTTAAAGGTACATCTATATGTAAAAACACGCAAAAGGAACCAAATCGACATATAATCCGAGCACGAGAGATTAAGAGAGCTTAAGCTGAGCTTCCGAAGGTCGAATTATGCATTTATGAAGATTTCTAATCTCTAAGGATGATTTGTGAAGATTTGATCAAAGTTTGAAGAAATGTCAAAACAGCCCCGAACTTTCAAAGAATCCTACAGAAAACACCCTCAAGTTTCAAAAGTTGCAAATTCAGTCCCTGGTCTATTGAAGATTGACAAATTCAGTCCTTGAAGATAATTTCAGAATTTACATGTCTGGTCCCTGAAGTTTCAGAAAATACAACTTGGGTCCTTATATGTGCATTGGATCATTTAATATAGTCCATTAATAATCCTAAGTCACCTTATCCAAATCCTCAAACCTAAGCCACGGCCCAACAATCCCTTACCCAATCCAATAAACAAACCCGGCCCCCTTTATTAATACTCCTAACCCGGCAAGTATCCCACTTACCCGACTTTTTAACCCAAGTCAAACCCACTTAGCAACCCGGTCAACAAACTACCCAAACTTGAAATATAATAAAATATCCAAACGCTACTCTACAAGAATCTGCTTTCCCCCACCAAACACCCATTTACCCACACACCTTTTACCACCATTTTACCACCACCCAAACACCTCACATAGTACTTAGCATCTTTCCATCCTTCTGACCACTGGACTTGTCGATGAGATGCCTACGTGACAAATGGCACAATATCATTGGCCGTGACACATCATAGTATGAAATGGAGCTTTATGATTGTGTGCTAGTGTGACAGTGGATGAATGTGTGGCCACAAAAGGACTTCTAGGCTCTTTTCAGAGGATCCAAGGCCCCTCTTCTGCTATAAAACCCCTCATCAAGTCACATTGTATACTGTCCATTTTTCATGTCTTAGAGAAATTTTGACATTTTATTTATCTGTTTAATTGTTTAATTAGCATAGTTGTTTAAATTTGTAATCCTCTTTTTAAATTGTAATCTCAGTTTTTATAAACAAAAGTTAAAGAGTTTAGTGAATTTACTTTGTATTTACTCTTTTGAGCTCAACTTGTTTCCAGCTTCTATTTCTGTTATTAGAAGCTCACAAAAGCTTATATGAGCTTTGTGAGTCATTACTTGCTTACTCTTGCCCTTAATTGCATTTCCTTAAGTTTGGTCAACAAAAGTAAATGATAGTCAAACGGTTTAATTTGGGAGTCAAACTCAGTTTTGGGTCATGAAGTATTCTTAAGATGTTTTGTGAATGAGTTTTAATTCAGTTTTTATCTAAGGTTTGCATGATTACTGTTTTCACTTGTAATGCTAATCTCTTAAGGAGTGTTTGGATTTATCTAAATTTTTAAGTCATGGTCATGTTAGTAAGTTAGAAGTGAGTATTTGGTTTTCATTACTGATTTCATAGTGTTATACATCTCGTTTCAGTTTGTTAGGTCCTAGTTATGTTTTGATTTGTTAAAACTCAAGTCTGCTCACAGTTCCATCTGTCCCAGATCTTGGTTTTTACCAGTTTTCCAAAGCTTTTTAATTCACTTTTATTTGTTATAAAAATTAATAAAAATCAAAAATAGCTAGTTTAGTAGCTTGTTTCATTGATCTCAAAAGGAAAAAAAATCTGAAAAATGATTTGCTTAGTCTGCTAAAGGTTTCAAGTTGGTGGTTCAGAGATAGTTTGTGCCTTGTCCAGGTTCTGCTCCTAACACTACAATTCAAGTAGCAGATTTGTGTTTACTGATGTTTTTATTGATTGAAGTGTAGTTCCTTAGATAGTTCATTACATTAGTTTAGCTGTTTTAAATTTATAATGTCTTTGAGCTTAGCAGATTAGCTTTTAAGCCTGCAACTAGCATCTATTTGTCCACCTGCTCTCAAGATCGCTAGTTTCAATTCCCCGCCTTTTGTCTTGATCTATAACTTCTTCACCTTAAGTCCTCATGAGCTGAAATTTTGGACAAATGATCTCTGCTAGGTGGTCTTGAGAACCACAGTTTTAGTTTTCTCATTAGCTTATTGAATAAGCAGTTTGCAGTAGCTTAAAGTAGGGTTCAGAATCTGTTTTGCTTAAGTAGAGTAGTTAGCTTAAATCTAGGTAATTTGCTTATTAGGTGTTAGGATAAGCTTGCATTAGCTGTTTTAGAGTAGTTATAGGATATTTTAGCTTCTGTTATCAGTTGGTGCTGTTTTGAGCTTATTTGCTTATTCCTAAGTGCTTATTCCACATCAGTTACACTACAGCCCTTAAATTCCCCACATAAGCATAGTATTTGATATTTTTTCATAGATTCAGATTATTATTTTAGAATTTCCCTGATTTTTCTTATATAATTTTGGTTACTGTTTCTATTTTTCTTGATTAAATCAGTTTTAATCATATTTAAATAGCTTTAATTGCAATTAATTGAGAAAAAGTTCCAAAAATAATTTTTCAATTTTCTCAGTTTAAGATAAATATAAAAAGCATAAAAATATTTTTCCTTATTTTTCTCCTTTTATTTGGTATTTTTAACAATATTAATTAGATTAAAATAGATTTAAATTAGTAGAAAATAGGAAATTAATCTGAAAAATAAAAAAATAGTTTTAAAATGTCTTTTATGTTATTTTAGATTTTTGAAAAGTGATTCCATATTTTTCCCTTTCTTTTCATAATTTTTAGATAATTAGTTTTATTTTAAAGTTAAAAATTAGTTTTAATTTAAATAAAATCAAGAAAATTCCTAAAAAATAGTTTTAATTCATATTTAGTTTTCAAATATCATTTCTAGAGTAAATGTAATTTTAGGTTATTTTTAGGATCTAGATTAGACGTAATTGCTTTTTATTCGCCGTTTTAATCCGCTTTGCTTTTAGTGTAGAATTGCGTAGTTTGCCATTATTCTTAGGTTTTCCCATAGATTTTAGTTCCATATGCTTTCCTTATCCCGTAGTTTAGATAACATCATATTATCCCCTTCTCTTATTCAAATCCCGATAATCGAGACGTGAGTTGGAAATTCCATTCAACCCTCGGTCGGAACGATCTCGGTGCTCAAACCTAACACGTTTGAGTTACCCGTATACTACACATCTCTTCTATTATTGATCGTCCGAACCGCTTTAAGTTTCTTACGGTTAGTCATTCACAAGTGGCTAGCTTGTGTGAGTAAGCTTGGCGGTTCTCAGAGAATCAATTTTACTGGGAGGGCTTTAGCGAAGTTTAAAGCCAGTATTCCGCCTCGAATCGTGTGCATTTGAAGATCCTTCCTCGTGAAGTTATCGTTGATGTTTGTACATATCCCTTTTATAAAAACCCAAAAAGATTTTCCTTTTCAAAATATGTTTTCTAAAAACCCAAAAATATTCTTCTTTACCCTCTAATTTGATAATTCTTTCCTTTTATCCCTCTTTTATGATTAATTCTCATGGATTCTCAAAATTTCTATCAACCTTATTGCTTTAATTGTAGAGATTTGCTAAAAGATGATTCACTTTGTGAACGTTGTTTTTGCAAAGGGTGTGGATTTTATCGCGAATCTTGTAGTGTCGCCTTTTGAAGAACCCACCGGGGTTATCAATGACGTTTCCATCAATTTTGAAGAAAGATTTGAGCGACGTCAAAACCACATTGAAAGCATGCTTCAAACCTTATTAAGCCGCATTCAAGCTCGGCAATGTGTTAATGAGGAACCCGTTCAAGTTATGGAAGACGATCACACTATTCCAGAGCTACCCAAAGAACCCACCGAGGGTCACGGAGACGATTTCTTTGAACGTCGTGCTTTTCTTAACAACATTGAAAAACTTGAAGCATTACCAAAATTTTTGAAATGTAAGCTTGATGAACCCTCGATTCCTACTCCCTCTCCCGTGAGGGAGATGGAACATATTTCTGAACCCGAGGTGATTCCCGTTTGTACTCTCGACTCTAATCCAAAGAATTCTAGAATCGATCCTTCTCTTTCACGATTCGCTATTACGAGTTCGTCGAGTTACAACAAAACAGAACGAAATTATGAACTTAAAACGATTTCTAAAACGAAAGAACCGGAGACCATTGGAAGTGGTGGAACTTGCTAGCTCTAAGAGCACACCACTTGTCCCACCTCCGAATTCTTATCCCTCTCTTTCTCGAGCCTTCATTTTCGACCCTTCCCTTCTCTCTCACGGTTAAGAGAAGTGACGTTTGGAAGAGGTCGATGATTCTATTTCCTAAGCAATTTTGAACCCATTGACTCTCCTCATAATGGGGATGAGCATCTTAGTATTATTCCGAAACGGAATCGTCTAGTGTGAGATCTTTATCCCAAGCCCAAGAGAGTCTGGGTTGTTGATATTTGTGATGAGCCTTCTCTTGATAATTTGAATGATCATGTTGAGATGTTCTCCGATTCCGATGACGATTCTTATGGAGACATCGATTTCTCGACGATTTACCGCCTCGAGCCCGCTCACATAGAAGAAGAAAACGATTTTGAGCCAGAAGAAGAAGAGATTGAGCCCGATGATATTGAGATCGAGGATGAAGCACTACGTCAAACATTGTCGAATGTTTATCTTCTCATTTCCAAGATTGAAGCCCTTAACGAAAATTCGAAGTTCGATCCTATCCTCGTTAAAGATAGTGATTTCTCTCCGAACTTGAGACTTCCGATTTGATGAAGAGATTAGTGGCGTCCCACTATTGATGATGTTTATCCTCCGATTCTGAGCGTTTATTCTACTTGTTGATATGAGCAAGGTTTTGAACGATATTTCCGATAATTCGACGAATGATCCGACTGGCATTGCGAATGCTGATTCATCATCTCACTTTTGATGACCCAATACCACCGTATTGAAGGTGTCTGTGCATGATCCCGATGGGGATATGGTTGTTCTTGATGGTTCTCTTGACTCCCCTTCTTTTGATGAGTCCACCATCACTTATCCCGTTGAGCCCGCATGTGAAGACAAAATCTTTAAACCCGGGATATTAGACATAGATGAGCTTTATGCTAAAACCGTTGTTAGAGAAAAGGATCCTCACTTGGATACCTTCATTGTTAAGCTTTACCTTACCATGAGCTCCCATCTTTCTTTGAGTTTTCATTGTGATCATGATCATTTTTTCGTCCACCCGCAAAACCGCCGGATGATGGATCATTCTTTCATGTTATCCCTTATGTGCTGATGCCCAACATTTTCTTCCCCACCCTGTCTCATTCCTTCGGGAATGAGGACACCGTTTTTGACCCTGGTATCTCTACCACTTTCTTCCCCAAGGACAAATGAACACGGGGACGAGTCAAGCATGCGACTCGTTACCAAAAACAGTAGCTTCGTGGGAGGCACCCCATGCTTATCCATCTATCTTCTTTCTATTTTCTAATAAGTGAGGCGAAGGGGTCTGCCTCTTCGATTTCTCGTGTTTGGTTGTTTGTGATGTTGTGTAGGATTTTCCCGATATGAAGACTCTCGTGCTCAAAGTTTGTCTTTTCTCTACTCGAGTTTCATGATCGATGCTGATGGAAAACCGATATCCTAATCTTATCGACTAACGTTTATCTTTTAGCATACTTAATAAACTGCTTTTAGATTTTCGTTGATACCCTTGCTTTTAAACATTGAGGACAATGTTTCGCTCTCGTCTGGGGTAGGGTAATCTTCGATTTGATTTGACCGCACTTGCTTATTTTCATCGTGTTTCTCTCGTGAACCGCGTTTTCCTTAGAAAATGAAAAATTGTGCAAAAATGTGAAAATTTTAAAAATTTTTTTTAAGCTTTTGTTAAGTCTTTTTGATTGAAAAGTTGGCTAGTCTCTTAGATAAGAAGCTATAAAATGCGAATTCTATCTCACAAGGCCAAGATTTTGCAAGTTTTCCTGAGTGACTTTAAATATGCATAACTTGATTTCATTAGACGAAGCATTTGCTAAGTTAATATATGTTTTGACACCTTGATTGACTTTCCGCTGGTGAGAGTAGGAATAGAATTCTGACTTGACCGGGCGTGTTGAGCCCTAGCTTGTTCCCTTAACCATAGATAATCTAAAAATTATCGGCTAAGCATCTGCGGATCTCATTATTTGGGATTTTAAATTTGCAGAGATCGAGAAATGATAGAGTTACTTATGAGTTTAGATGCTAAGCGTGGAGTAGTTGGTTCTCTTTAGAGCCCATCAAAGGTACTTATGGCTTTTTGTTCCCACAAAATTGTTTCACCCCATATTTGCTTATAAATAATTAGAGATGTCGAGTTTTTGGCGATAGTTAGTTCTTTATCTTCTTAAAAGAATCTTTGTTTTAAAAATTGGGTACACATCAAGGATCCGTAATGAATAAGTAATCATAAATAAGTGATAAGTGATAAAGTAATAAGTAAAGTTGTGAGTCGGTGTCGATCGGACCCTGGATCTTTAGCCGGGATTGAGTGAGGTCTTAGCCTAGCCAGCCGCGATCCTCATTTCATGAAGCCTATAGTCTTGGAATTACCCCGTGAAGCTCCGTGGTTCATAGCTCATACACGTAAAAGTCTAAGTTCTATTGCAAAAAAAAAAAAAAAAAAAAAAAAAAAAAATTGTGTTGAAAAATGAAAATGAAAAATAAAGTATAAGTGAATAAAAATTCCTTGATGTGGACCTCATTTTTGGGACAATGGTTCTTGAGAGAAGGCGGATAACTAATTATCGACTTAGCTTTGTATCTTTATCGGAATAAAAGTTATCGAAACGAGAATTTGAAGAAATTCATTTCTCAAAAAAAAATATAAAAAAATCTAGAGGAAAATAGGAAAATGGGAACAAAAGGTATTTACACAAGTAACTTTCATGGGTAGTGTTAGCATCTAGAATCATATTTAACAATGATTTCGGTTTTACGCTTAGTTTGGGACTTGTGAAAATCAGGGACGATGTATTCTATCCGTATGGTCACTTCATTGTGTTGTGTTCTACCCTCCGTGATCCTAATGTGTCGTTTGAAAAATGTTGGAGTTATTGATCGACATGAAAGTTCAACAAACCGTCATTCATAATCGGAATGTGCTTAATCGTGATATCTATATATGTGAATTAAAAGGTAAACGGGGCGCTTTTAGAATTAAGGCTTTCTTAATCTCTTTTGAGGAATCTTTGCTACTTCTTCATAGGTTTAGTAGAAAGAGATTGAAATCCTTGGTTTTAGAAGCGTAAGTTGATTGCATTGCATGAGGACACGACAATGGTTTTCTGGTATTTTGGTATGTGCTAAAACACACACCTTTTCATTGTCAAAATAGACCCAAATTAACCAAGAAAGAGCCGTTTATTGCTAATATTTATGGTTTTCTTGAGTTTGTGCTTGTGCAGTGTACTGATATGTAAAACACGCAAAAGGAACCAAATCGACATAAATCCGAGCACGAGATTAAGAGAGCTTAAGTGAGCCTGGCAGGTCGTAATTATGCATTTATGAAGATTTCTAATCTCTGAGGATGATTTGTGAAGATTTGATCAAAGTTTAAAGAAATGTCAGAAACAGCCCCAACTTTCAAGAATGACAGAAAACACCCTCAAGTTTCAAAGTTGCAAATACCCTGGTCTATTGAAGATTGACAAATTCAGTCCTTGAAGATAATTTCAGAATTTACATGTCTCTGGTCCCTCAAGTTTCGAAAATACAACTTGGGTCCTTATATGTGCATTGGATCATTTAATATAGTCCATTAATAATCCTAAGTCACCTTATCCAAATCCTCAAACCTAAGCCACGGCCCAACAATCCCTTACCCAATCCAATAAACAAACCCGGCCCCCTTTATTAATACTCCTAACCCGGCAAGTATCCCACTTACACCACTTTTAACCCAAGTCAAACCCACTTAGCAACCCGGTCAACAAACTACCCAAACTTGAAATATAATAAAATATCCAAACGCGCCCTACAGTAACTATTTCTTCCCCAGCCAAACACCCATTTACCCACACACCTTTTACCACCATTTTACCACCACCCAAACACCTCACATAGTACTTAGCATCTTTCCATCCTTCTAGACCCAGCTGACTTGTCAGATGAGATGCCTACGTGGCCAAATGGCACAATATCATTGGCCGTGACACATCATAGTATGAAATGGAGCTTTGTGATTGGTGCTAGTGACAGTGGATGAATGTGTGGCCACAAAAGGACTTCTAGGCTCTTCTCGTGAGGATCCAAGGCCCTCTTCTATAAAACCCCTCATCAAGTCACAATGTATCTCGTCCAATTTCTCATGTCTTAGAGAAATTTTGACATTTTATTTACTGTTTTAATTGTTTAATTAGCATAGTTGTTTAAATTTGTAATCCTCTTTTTAAATTGTAATCTCAGTTTTTATAAACAAAAGTTAAAGAGTTTAGTGAATTTACTTTGTATTTACTCTTTTGAGCTCAACTTGTTTCCAGCTTCTATTTCTGTTATTAGAAGCTCACAAAAGCTTATATGAGCTTTTGTGAGTCATTACTGCTTACTCTGCTTAATTGCATTTCCTTAAGTTTGGTCAACAAAAGTAAATGATAGTCAAACGGTTTAATTTGGGAGTCAAACCCGTTTTTGGGTCATGAAGTATTCTTAAGATGTTTTGTGAATGAGTTTTAATTAGGCTTTATCTAAGGTTTGCATGATTACTGTTTTCACTTGTAATGCTAATCTCTTAAGGAGTGTTTGGATTTATCTAAATTTTTAAGTCATGGTCATGTTAGTAAGTTAGAAGTGAGTATTTGGGTTTCATTACTGATTTCATAGTGTTATACATCTCAGTTTTCAGTTTGTTAGGTCCTAGTTATGTTTTGATTTGTTAAAACTCAAGTCTGCTCACAGTTCCATCTGTCCCAGATCTTGGTTTTACCGAGCCTCCAAAGCTTTTAATTCACTTTTATTTGTTATAAAATTAATAAAAAATAAAAATAGCTAGTTTAGTAGCTTGTTTCATTGATCTCAAAAGGAAAAAAAATCTGAAAAATGATTTGCTTAGTCTGCTAAAGGTTTCAAGTTGGTGGTTCAGATAGTTTGTGCCTTGTCCAGTTAAACCCTAACACTACAATTCAAGTAGCAGATTTGTGTTTACTGATGTTTTTATTGATTGAAGTGTAGTTCCTTAGATAGTTCATTACATTAGTTTAGCTGTTTTAAATTTATAATGTCTTTGAGCTTAGCAAATTAGCTTTTAAGCCCAAGAACTAGCATCTATTTGTCCACCGTTCGCATCGCTAGTTTTACCCTACAGCCTTTTGTTCTGATCTATAACTTCTTCACCTTAAGTCCTCATGAGCTGAAATTTTGGACAAATGATCTCTGCTAGGTGGTCTTGAGAACCACAGTTTTAGTTTTCTCATTAGCTTATTGAATAAGCACTTTGAGCTTAAAGTAGGGTTCAGAATCTGTTTTGCTTAAGTAGAGTAGTTAGCTTAAATCTAGGTAATTTGCTTATTAGGTGTTAGGATAAGCTTGCATTAGCTGTTTTAGAGTAGTTATAGGATATTTTAGCTTCTGTTATCAGTTGGTGCTGTTTTGAGCTTATTTGCTTATTCCTAAGTGCTTATTCCACATCAGTTACACTACAGCCCTTAAATTCCCCACATAAGCATAGTATTTGATATTTTTTCATAGATTCAGATTATTATTTTAGAATTTCCCTGCATTTTTCATAATTTTTAGTTACTGTTTTCTATTTTTTCTTGATTAAATCAGTTTTTAGTCATATTTAAATAGCTTTAATTGCAATTAATTGAGAAAAAGTTCCAAAAAATAATTTTTCAATTTTCTCAGTTTAAGATAAATATAAAAAGCATAAAAAATATTTTTCCTTATTTTTCTCCTTTTATTTGGTATTTTTAACAATATTAATTAGATTAAAATAGATTTAAATTAGTAGAAAATAGGAAATTAATCTGAAAAATAAAAAAATAGTTTTAAAAAGTCTTTTATGTTATTTTAGATTTTTGAAAAGTGATTCCATATTTTTCCCTTTCTTTTTCATAATTTTTAGATAATTAGTTTTATTTTTAAAGTTAAAAATTAGTTTTTAATTTAAATAAAATCAAGAAAATTCCTAAAAAATAGTTTTAATTCATATTTAGTTTTCAAATATCATTTCTAGAGTAAAAGTAATTTTAGGTTATTTTTAGGATCTAGATTAGACGTAATTGCTTTTTATTCGCGCTTCGTTTTAATCCCGTTTTGCGTTTTAGTGTAGAATTGCGTAGTTTGCCATTATTCTTAGGTTTTCCCCATAGATTTTAGTTCCATATGCTTTCCTTATCCCGTAGTTTAGATAACATCATATTATCCCCTTCTCTTATTCAAATCCCGATAATCGAGACGTGAGTTGGAAATTCCATTCAACCCTCGTTCGAACGATCTCGGTGCTCAAACCTAACACGTTTGAGTTACCCGTATACTACACAACTTCTCTTCTATTATTGATCAGTGTCCGAACCGTTTTAAGTTTCTTACGGTTAGTCATTCACAAGTGGCTAGCTTGTGTGAGTAAGCTTGGCGTGTTCTGTAGAATCAATTTTTGGCGCCGCTGCTGGGGAGGGCTTGTAGCGAGTTTTCGTATTCCGTCTCGAATCGTGTGCATTTGAAGATCCTTCCTCGTGAAGTTATCGTTGATGTTTGTACATATCCCTTTTATAAAAACCCAAAAAGATTTTCCTTTTCAAAATATGTTTTCTAAAAACCCAAAAATATTCTTCTTTACCCTCTGATTTGATAATTCTTTCCTTTTATCCCTCTTTTATGATTAATTCTCATGGATTCTCAAAATTTCTATCAACCTTATTGCTTTAATTGTAGAGATTTGCTAAAAGATGATTCACTTTGTGAACGTTGTTTTTGCAAAGGGTGTGGATTTTATCGCGAATCTTGTATGTGTCGCCCTTTTGAAGAACCCACCGGGTTTATCAATGACTTTTCCATCGATTTTGAAGAAAGATTTGAGCGACGTCAAAACCACATTGAAAGCATGCTTCAAACCTTATTAAGCCGCATTCAAGCTCGACAATGTGTTAATGAGGAACCCGTTCAAGTTATGGAAGACGATCACACTATTCCGGAGCTACCCAAAGAACCCACCGAGGGTCACGGAGACGATTTCTTTGAACGTCGTGCTTTTCTTAACAACATTGAAAAACTTGAAGCATTACCAAAATTTTTGAAATGTAAGCTTGATGAACCCTCGATTCCTACTCCCTCTCCGGTGAGGGAGATGGAACATATTTCTGAACCCGAGGTGATTCCCGTTTGTACTCTCGACTCTAATCCGAAGAATTCTAGAATCGATCCTTCTCTTTCGCAATTCGCTATTACGAGTTCACGAGTTACAACAAAACAGAACGAAATTATGAGCTTAAAAGCGATTTCTAAACGAAGAACCGGAGACCACAACGGAAGTGGTGGAACTTGCTAGCTCTAAGAGCACACCACTTTTCCCACCTCCGGATTCTTATCCCTCTCGTTTCGAGCCTTTCATTTTCGACCCTTCCCTTCTCTCACGGTTGAGAGAAGTGACGTTTTGGAAGAGGTCGATGATTCTATTTCCTCAAGCAATTTTGAACCCATTGACTCTCTCATAATGGGGATGAGCATCTTAGTATTATTCCGGAAACGGAATCGTCTAGTGCTGAGATCTTTATCCCAAGCCCAAGAGAGTCTGGGGTTGTTGATATTTGTGATGAGCCTTCTCTTGATAATTTGAATGATCATGTTGAGATGTTCTCCGATTCCGATGACGATTCTTATGGAGACATCGATTTCGTCGACGATTTACCGTCTGAGCCCGTTCACATAGAAGAAGAAAACGATTTTGAGCCAGAAGAAGAAGAGATTGAGCCCGATGATATTGAGATCGAGGATGAAGCACTACGTCAAACATTGTCGAATGTTTATCTTCTCATTTCCAAGATTGAAGCCCTTAACGAAAATTCGAGTTCGCATCCTATCCTCGTTAAAGATAGTGATTTCTCTCCCGAACTTGAGACTTTCCGATTTGATGAAGAGATTAGTGGCAGTCCCACTATTGATGATGTTTATCCTCCGATTCTTGAGCGATTCTACTTCGAAGTTGATATGAGCAAGGTTTTGAACGATATTTCCGATAATTCGACGAATGATCCGATCATTGCGAATGCTGATTCATCTCTCACTTTTGATGACCCAATACCACCGGGTATTGAAGGTGCTGTGCATGATCCCGATGGGGATATGGTTGTTCTTGATGGTTCTCTTGACTCCCCTTCTTTTGATGAGTCCACCATCACGTATCCCGTTGAGCCCGCATGTGAAGACAAAATCTTTAAACCCGGGATATTAGACATAGATGAGCTTTATGCTAAAACCGTTGTTAGAGAAAAGGATCCTCACTTGGATGCCTTCATTGTTAAGCTTTCACCTCCTTACCATGAGCTCCCATCTTTCTTGGAGTTTTCTCATTGTGATCCGTCATTCTTTCGTCCACCCGCAAAACCGCCGGATGATGGATCATTCTTTCATGTTATCCCTTATGTGCTGATGCCCAACATTTTCTTCCCCACCCTGTCTCATTCCTTCGGGAATGAGGACACCGTTTTTGACCCTGGTATCTCTACCACTTTCTTCCCCAAGGACAAATGAATTCGGGGACGAGTCAGGCTAGCGACTCGGTTACCAAAAACAAGTATGGCGCCGTGGGAGGCACCCCATGCTTATCCATCTATCTTCTTTCTATTTTCTAATAAGTGGCGAAGGGGTTCGCTCTTCGATTTCGTGTTTGGTTGTTTGTGATGTTGTGTAGGATGTTTCCGATATGAAGACTCTCGTGCTCAAAGTTTGTCTTTTCTCTACTCGAGCTTCATGATCGATGCTGATGGAAATCCGATATCCTAATCTTATCGACTAACGTTTATCTTTTAGCATACTTAATAAACGGCTTTTAGATTTTCGTTGATACCCTTGCTTTTAAACATTGAGGACAATGTTTCGTTCTCGTCTGGGGTAGGGTAATCTTCGATTTGATTTGACCGCACTTGCTTATGTTCTGTTGTGTTTCTCTCGTAACCCCGTTTTTCCTTAGAAAATGAAAAATTGTGCAAAAATGTGAAAATTTTAAAAATTTTTTTTAAGCTTTTGTTAAGTCTTTTTGATTGAAAAGTTGGCTAGTCTCTTAGATAAGAAGCTATAAAATGCGAATTCTATCTCACAAGGCCAAGATTTTGCAAGTTTCCCTGAGTGACTTTAAATATGCATAACTTGATTTCATTAGACGAAGCATTTGCTAAGTTAATATATGTTTTGACACCTTGATTGACTTTCCGCTGGTGAGAGTAGGAATAGAATTTTGACTTGACCGGGCGTGTTGAGCCCTAGCTTGTTCCCTTAACCATAGATAATCTAAAAATTATCGGCTAAGCATCTGCGGATCTCATTATTTGGGATTTTAAATTTGCAGAGATCGAGAAATGATAGAGTTACTTATGAGTTTAGATGCTAAGCGTGGAGTAGTTGGTTCTCTTTAGAGCCCATCAAAGGTACTTATGGCTTTTTGTTCCCACAAAATTGTTTCACCCCATATTTGCTTATAAATAATTAGAGATGTCGAGTTTTTGGCGATAGTTAGTTCTTTATCTTCTTAAAAGAATCTTTGTTTTAAAAATTGGGTACACATCAAGGATCCGTAATGAATAAGTAATCATAAATAAGTGATAAGTGATAAAGTAATAAGTAAAGTTGTGAGCTGCGGTGTCGAGATCGGACCCTTGGATCTTTAGCCGGGATTGAGTGAGGTCTTAGCCTAGCCAGCCGGGATCCTCATTTCATGAAGCCTATAGTCTTGGAATTACCCCGTGAAGCTCCGTGGTTCATAGCTCATACACGTAAAAGTCTAAGTTCTATTGCAAAAAAAAAAAAAAAAAAAAAAAAAAAAAAAAAATGAAAAATAAAGTATAAGTGAATAAAAATTCCTTGATGTGGACCTCATTTTTGGGACAATGGTTCTTGAGAGAAGGCGGATAACTAATTATCGACTTAGCTTTGTATCTTTATCGGAATAAAAGTTATCGAAACGAGAATTTGAAGAAATTCATTTCTCACAAAAATATAAAAAATCTAGAGGAAAATAGGAAAATGGGAACAAAAGGTATTTACACAAGTAACTTCCATGGGTAGTGTTAGCATCTAGAATCATATTTAACAATGATTTCGGTTTTACGCTTAGTTTGGGACTTGTGAAAAATCAGGGACGATGTATTCTATCCGTATGGTCACTTCACGCTGTGTTGTGTTTTCTACTCCGTGATCCTAATGTGTCGTTTGAAAAATGTTGGAGTTATTGATCGACATGAAAGTTCAACAAACCGTCATTCATAATCGGAATGTGCTTAATCGTGATATCTATATATGTGAATTAAAGGTAAACGGGGCGTTTTTAGAATTAAGGCTTTCTTAATCTCTTTTGAGGAATCTTTGCTACTTCTTCATAGGTTTAGTAGAAAGAGATTGAAATCCTTGGTTTTAGAAGCGTGAGTTGATTGCATTGTGTGAGGACACGACAATGGTTTCGTCTGGGGTATTTTGGTATGTGCTAAAACACACACCTTTTCATTGTCAAAATAGACCCAAATTAACCAAGAAAGAGCCGTTTATTGCTAATATTTATGGTTTTCTTGAGTTTGTGCTTGTGCAGGTACGGATATGTAAAAACACGCAAAAAGGAACCAAATCAGACATAAATCCGAGCACGTGAGATTAAGAGAGCTTAAAATTTGGCCGGAAGGTCAGAATTATGCATTTATGAAGATTTCTAATCTCTGAGGATGATTTGTGAAGATTTGATCAAAGTTTGAAGAAATGTCAGAGATAGTCCCTGAACTTTCGAGCAATGACAGAAAAACACCCTCAAGTTTCAAAAGTTGCAAATTCAGTCCCTGGTCTATTGAAGATTGACAAATTCTGTCCTTGAAGATAATTTCGAATTTACATGTTCCGGTCCCTGGTTTCAGAAAATACAACTTGGGTCCTTATATGTGCATTGGATCATTTAATATAGTCCATTAATAATCCTAAGTCACCTTATCCAAATCCTCAAACCTAAGCCACGGCCCAACAATCCCTTACCCAATCCAATAAACAAACCCGGCCCCCTTTATTAATACTCCTAACCCGGCAAGTATCCCACTTACCCGACTTTTTAACCCAAGTCAAACCCACTTAGCAACCCGGTCAACAAACTACCCAAACTTGAAATATAATAAAATATCCAAACGCGCCTCTACAGAATCAAGCTTGTTCTTCCCCAATTAAACACCCATTTACCCACACACCTTTTACCACCATTTTACCACCACCCAAACACCTCACATAGTACTTAGCATCTTTCCATCCTTCTAGACCCAGCTGACTTGTCAGATGAGATGCCTACGTGGCCAAATGGCACAATATCATTGGCCGTGACACATCATAGTATGAAATGGAGCTTTATGATTGGTGCTAGTGACAGTGGATGAATGTGTGGCCACAAAAGGACTTCTAGGCTCTTTTCAGAGGATCCAAGGCCCCTCTTCTGCTATAAAACCCCTCATCAAGTCACAATGTATCTCGTCCAATTTCTCATGTCTTAGAGAAATTTTGACATTTTATTTACTGTTTTAATTGTTTAATTAGCATAGTTGTTTAAATTTGTAATCCTCTTTTTAAATTGTAATCTCAGTTTTTATAAACAAAAGTTAAAGAGTTTAGTGAATTTACTTTGTATTTACTCTTTTGAGCTCAACTTGTTTCCACTTCTATTTCGTTATTAGAAGCTCACAAAAGCTTATATGAGCTTTTGTGAGTCATTACTTGCTTACTCTTGCCCTTAATTGCATTTCCTTAAGTTTGGTCAATAAAAGTAAATGAGAGTCAAACGGTTTAATTTGGGAGTCAAACTCAGTTTTGGGTCATGAAGTATTCTTAAGATGTTTTGTGAATGAGTTTTAATTCAGTTTTTATCTAAGGTTTGCATGATTACTGTTTTCACTTGTAATGCTAATCTCTTAAGGAGTGTTTGGATTTATCTAAATTTTTAAGTCATGGTCATGTTAGTAAGTTAGAAGTGAGTATTTGGGTTTCATTACTGATTTCATAGTGTTATACATCTCAGTTTTCAGTTTGTTAGGTCCTAGTTATGTTTTGATTTGTTAAAACTCAAGTCTGCTCACAGTTCCATCTGTCCCAGATCTTGGTTTTTACCAGTTTTCCAAAGCTTTTTAATTCACTTTTATTTGTTATAAAAATTAATAAAAATCAAAAATAGCTAGTTTAGTAGCTTGTTTCATTGATCTCAAAAGGAAAAAAAATCTGAAAAATGATTTGCTTAGTCTGCTAAAGGTTTCAAGTTGGTGGTTCAGCATAGTTTGTGCCTTGTCCAGGTTCTGCTCCTAACACTACAATTCAAGTAGCAGATTTGTGTTTACTGATGTTTTTATTGATTGAAGTGTAGTTCCTTAGATAGTTCATTACATTAGTTTAGCTGTTTTAAATTTATAATGTCTTTGAGCTTAGCAAATTAGCTTTTAAGCCTGCAACTAGCATCTATTTGTCCACTGTTCTGCATCAGTTAGTTTCAGTCCTACAGCCTTTTGTCTTGATCTATAACTTCTTCACCTTAAGTCCTCATGAGCTGAAATTTTGGACAAATGATCTCTGCTAGGTGGTCTTGAGAACCACAGTTTTAGTTTTCTCATTAGCTTATTGAATAAGCAGTTTGCAGTAGCTTAAAGTAGGGTTCAGAATCTGTTTTGCTTAAGTAGAGTAGTTAGCTTAAATCTAGGTAATTTGCTTATTAGGTGTTAGGATAAGCTTTCATTAGCTGTTTTAGAGTAGTTATAGGATATTTTAGCTTCTGTTATCAGTTGGTGCTGTTTTGAGCTTATTTGCTTATTCCTAAGTGCTTATTCCACATCAGTTACACTACAGCCCTTAAATTCCCCACATAAGCATAGTATTTGATATTTTTTCATAGATTCAGATTATTATTTTAGAATTTCCCTGCATTTTTCATAATTTTTAGTTACTGTTTTCTATTTTTTCTTGATTAAATCAGTTTTTAGTCATATTTAAATAGCTTTAATTGCAATTAATTGAGAAAAAGTTCCAAAAAATAATTTTTCAATTTTCTCAGTTTAAGATAAATATAAAAAGCATAAAAATATTTTTCCTTATTTTCTCCTTTATTTGGTATTTTTAACAATATTAATTAGATTAAAATAGATTTAAATTAGTAGAAAATAGGAAATTAATCTGAAAAATATAAAAATAGTTTTTAAAAGTCTTTTATGATATTTTAGATTTTTGAAAAGTGATTCCATATTTTTCCTTTCTTTTTCATAATTTTTAGATAATTAGTTTTATTTTTAAAGTTAAAAATTAGTTTTTAATTTAAATAAAATCAAGAAAATTCCTAAAAAATAGTTTTAATTCATATTTAGTTTTCAAATATCATTTCTAGAGTAAATGTAATTTTAGGTTATTTTTAGGATCTAGATTAGACGTAATTGCTTTTTATTCGCGCTTCGTTTTAATCCCGTTTTGCGTTTTAGTGTAGAATTGCGTAGTTTGCCATTATTCTTAGGTTTTCCCCATAGATTTTAGTTCCATATGCTTTCCTTATCCCGTAGTTTAGATAACATCATATTATCCCCTTCTCTTATTCAAATCCCGATAATCGAGACGTGAGTTGGAAATTCCATTCAACCCTCGTTCGGAACGATCTCGGTGCTCAAACCTAACACGTTTGAGTTACCCGTATACTACACAACTTCTCTTCTATTATTTATCAGTGTCCGAACCGTTTTAAGTTTCTTACGGTTAGTCATTCACAAGTGGCTAGCTTGTGTGAGTAAGCTTGGCGTGTTCTGTAGAATCATCGGCTAGTTTTCAGGTCGAGTTTGTGGCCAAAGGGTTGGAGAAGCTAAGAGTTGAGAATTTAATAGTCATTGGGTTAAGTTATGGTGGGATAGTTGGGTTCAAGATAGCTAAATTGTACCCAAAGTTGGTCAAGTCTTTTATAGCTTCTGGTACCGTCATAGAGATGATCAATCTATTAGCCTTGAGGCATATCATCGCAAACTTGATATCACGAGTTGGTCGGACCTTTTAATGCCTGAAACGGTAGAGGGGTTGAAAAGGATGTTTACGATTGGCTTTCATGACGTCCCGTGGCTTCCTGATTTTGTGTATCAAGACTTTCTTGACGCACTATAACAAAATAGCTAACTTTTCACACTTATTAAAGCATATTTGCACACTATATATAAAGTGTGTTGAATTGAAAAGTTCACACTTAGCTTGTGTGTGAACAATGTTGGTGTAGCAAATAATTTCACATTTCTAAATGTGAAGATTAATAAAAACTTCACACTTTAAAGTGTGATGATTTTGAAACAATTCTTCACACTTTCAAGTGTGATAACTTTAAAACAATTCCTCACACTTTTAAATGTGATCTTTTAACTCTTCACACTTTTAAGTGTGAGGATTTGAAACAATTCTTCACACTTTTAAGTGTGATATATTAATTCTTCACACTTTCAAGTGCGAGGATTTTAATAAAAAATATTCACACCTTTAAAAGTGAAGAACTCTAAATGTCTATTTAATGAATAAATAAATAAATAAATTTTTATATATTAAGTTTTAACAATTTCTGGAATTAAAAAATCAAATATTACATATAAGTGTTGTACAATTTCAAACACAAATAACCCAAATTTATAAACACCATGATCTGGTACATCAAGTAAGTATTTCCTGGAACAAGTTACAAATTCAAAAACAAGTTGCAAATTTTGGAACAACAAAACAATATTCCTGAAGGATTTCTCTTAAATCCTGCCCCAAGAAACATTTCTACCATTCTTCCGAAGGTGCCAAGTACAAGACCCGTGGCTCAAGTTTTGAATATGCATGAAGATAAAACAGTCATGATATGTGCTTAAACACATATCTTTTGTTTATCAAAACTGACCCAAAATAACCAAGAAAAGAGCCGTTTATTGCTAATATTTGATGGTTTCTTGAGTTTGTGCTTGTGCAGGTACGGATATGATAAAACACACAAAAAGAAGCCAAATCCGAAGAAAACCGAGCACGAGAGATTAAGAGAGCTAAAGTTGAGCCGGAAGGTCAGAATTAAGCATCTGTGAAGATTTTTATGCTCAGAGGATGATATTTGAAAGATATAATCAAGTTTGAAGAATTGTCAGAAATAGTCCCTGAACTTTGAGCATATGGCAGAATACACCCTTGAAGTTTCAGAAATGACAAGTTTGGTCCTTGGATTATTTGAGAATGACAACAATGGCCCTTGGAAGATATTTTCCGAATTTACACCTTTGGCCCCTGAAAATCAGTTTGTACAAGATTAACCCTTATAAGCTTACTTGGATCACTAAATTAGTCCTAGTCCAATCCTTTGGCCCAAATAAACTTACCAAGTCCATTATCCACAACCCAACCCGTGACCCTTATAATCCCATACCCGGTACCCGTCCACCCAAGTCAAACTCATAACCCGGTCAACACAAACCAAATTATATTAAAAAAACCAAACGCGTCCAAATTTGCCCCCAAATAATCCCCAGGTATGAACCCTAAATTGCCCTTCGATCAATTAAGCCAAATCATTACAATTAAGGGTACTTTCGTACTTCCACCTGACACACACTGACACACGGATGCCAGCTTGGCAATCCGTGTGTCATTCCATTCAAATGCTTGCTTCTGATTGGTTAGTAGTGCGTGTAAGATTCAATCCAAGGGCGGATATTGAAAGGATGAGGTGTGTATGTGATCCAAGGGTTGTGATATGTTCAAAAGAAGCACAAGTGCCAGCTTCCAGATCCTTCCAGGACCTCATGCTCAAGTATAAAAGGATCCCTTCACTTCACGAAAAAGAGATATCTTACTTTTTCTTCTTTCAGTAGCTAATTGTATTTTAATTTCCAGTTTTTTATGTTTTTAAGTAACTTCAGCTTTTTGTAATTCCTCTTTGTAATCTCAGATTTTAAATTTTAATAAAAATTCAGTTTAGTCTTTAAATCCTTGTTTAAGTTTTAATTGTTGCTTATTAGAATCATTCATGTTAATTTAGCTTGTTCTTATATCATTTCAGTTTATTTCTCAGCTTAATCAAAAAAAAAATCAGAAAAATATTTGAAAAATAAAAAAATACTTTCAATTTTCTTATAAAGCTTAAACAAAATTTATGCTACTGTTTCATTAAGTTCATATAAGTTTCTAATAGCTTATTGTGAGCTTATATTCATTTCAAAATCAGTTTACCATCCAGTTTACAAATAAAATCTCATCCAGTCAAACTAAGTCAAAGCTGGAGAATTTTGGGTTAGCAGCTATGGATATGGATTTGGGTTGATGCAGAGAAATTTGGTTTTGGATTGGAATTGGTTTAAAATAGGGTAGTTTGGTTCTGGTATAAGCTGCAAATGAGCTGGAATACTTGTGAGTATTTTTCCTATTTCAAATACTAGTGTAGGTCATAATCTAATTACTGTTTGAATTTGTGGTTAGCATTAGTTTAGATCTGCTCATTTAATTGTTTCTAGACTATAGTTGATTGATTAAGGTTTTATATAAGCTAATTCAGTAGTTAGGAGTCTCTAATTGCAAAACAGTTTTCATAAGTAGTATTTGGCACAAGGTTTCACTTTTGCTTGAGGTTTAGAAGCTGGTTAAGGATTGTTGTTCTAGTCTCTCTTAGGTTATTTCTTCGCCACTTAAGTCATCAGTTTGCACCTTATAGCTCAATAAGTCAAAATTAGTTAGTAATCTGCTCATTGTTGCATATCAATTAGAAGTAAGCTAGGATAACTTGCATAATAGGTATAGAATAACTAGATCTAGCTTAATTCAGTCATTTTGCATCTCACTTTATCAATCTCAATCAGTTTTCATAGATCAAAACTCATTTTAGTCAACTTTTTATTACTATCTCAAAAAGTCAAAAGTGTCAAAACAGATTTTTACAAAACTTTATAGACTTTTCATAGCTTCATATTTGGGTCAATTCAAGTGAAATTTCGGATTAATCAAGATCATTTGGTCAAGTTTCTTAAACTGATTTTTGTGAAGCTTGTACAAGCTCTTAAAAAGCTCTTAATAAGCCTAGTTTTGCCATGTGCACACTCAGCATTAATTGAGTTGTGCACAGGTACTTTGTTAAAACTGCATAAGCTTCACATAAGCTTGTTTAGGTCTGATATTTGGTACAAGTAGTATTTGGTATGTTGGCTAGAGTTCTCCATTTTTATTTTTCAACCTAGCTTATTAGATAAAATTTGGTACATCACTGCAAAGTAGAGGTTAGAAATGTTTGGCATAAGTCAGTTTTAAGGTTGAATCATAGGGAAAGAACTTATAGCTTGTTAGGATTAGCTGGTATAAGTTGGAATTAGCTTATTTTAGTATAAATTAGCTTCAGTAACACTTTGGTGGTTTATAGCACTCTTTAGCTTAATCTTAGTAGCTTATTTAGAGGTCGGTTGCACTCTGACTTGTTTATCCTTCACATAAGCTTAGGTTTTGATATTTTTCATAGATTTATAATAATATTTTAGACTTTTCCTGAATTTTTCATAATTTTTCATCACTGTTTGCTATTTTTCTTAATTAAAATCAGTTTTTAGTACTTTTTAAATAGCATTTAATTCAATTAATTCAGAAAAGGTTCCAAAAAATAATTTTTCAATTTTCCTAGATTAATAAAATTATAAAAAGCAAAAAAATAATTTTTCCATAATTTTCCTAGTTTAATTTGTAATTTTTAGCATTTAAATTAGTTTTAAATTAGTTTTTAATTCAAATAAATTCCAGAAAAATCATAAAAATTAGTTTTAAATCTTAGTTAATTTTCAAATATCATTGTTAGAGTAAAAGTAATTTTAGATTATTTTTAGGACTTAGGTTAGACATAGTTGCATTTTATTTAAGTTTCGTTTTAGAATAATTCGCGTATTTAGGATTTCCCGTAGTGTTATTTCCCTTATATTGTTTTCCCATTCCCCGTAGTTTTAATTAAATCAAAAATCCAAAACATCGAGCATTTTAATAACGAACCAATAACGACGTTGCCCATTCACACCTCGTTGGGAAACGACTCGGATTTCATAATCCGTATCATTATCACTCACGGGTTTTGATTCATTATCCTTTTTCCTAAAGGGATTTTAAATCATTCCTTGTGGTTATTTTTTATATCGATATTGTGGTTTTATCCATACACATACACCCCTAAGCCTACATACGAATCAAGTCACTATATAGGTTCATTTAATGTTCTACATGTTTATTTTAGCTTGTTATTACTATATGAGCTTATCTGTTTATTGAAATACGAAAAAGCCAATAAAGCTCCCTTTTTTCAACTTATCAAGTTTAGCTTTTGGCCTTGCCATAAGCAAAAGCCATAAGGTCATAAGCGGGGAAAGTTTGATCTTTATTGGCTTTTCCGTATTTCAATAAGCCGATAAGCTCATATAATAAGGCCAAAAGCTAAACTTGATAAGCTGAAAAAAGGGAGCTTTATTGGCTTTTAGTATTTCAATAAACCGATAAGCTCATATAATAATAACAAGCTAATATACACATGTACAACACTAATTGAGCTTAAATAAATGGAGCAAGATCCTTGTAAACACTATTTATACCTTTTCTTTATCTGCTTATTGCGTAATTTATATCTTTTTAAAGTATAAGCAAATCAAAACACTATTCCCTGAAGTGGTTATTTGCTTCTACTTACAAACACAGGGGAAAGCAGTCATCTAATACACCCTCACAATCAGATTCCACCAAACACACTCATTTCATTAAACCTACTAAACCATTTTCATATGCCTGCAACAAACTGTTTTACGCCAAGTCAAATCCTTAATCAATTAGAATTTTGTGAACGCTACTAAACCATTACAACATCATAACGCATACTAAAATGTCTTATTATACCCTTATCATGGATGCATTAAAAATTCAATTTGACATTCCTCTAAAAGTCGTCGACCTTTCTAAAGATAACAAAAACTGACTAAACTCTCTCATTTTACGCTCAATTCCTCAAAAAGTTAAAATTGCAAGAAAACTATTTACTAACATTGCAAGAAAATTAAGGCGCATTTTCTGAAAATACTACGATTAATTCTTCCATGAGCTCTGCATGTTCTTCTTGCCATAACCTGTGAAATACGTAGAAATAACATATCATTAACAATGAGACTAATCTTTAAAAATTACAAAATAATAGGATTAGACACCTTTCGGCAGTTTGCTATAGCATTACTATCTGTAGAAAAAATGAAACAAGAAATGCGTTTACGGGTCAACTCAACCCAAGCCAACCCAATCCAACTCACTTTGACCCGTTACCCAACCCACCCATCTTGCCACTTATTATTTGCAACCTGTGAGGTAAGTGATCATTTTGAAATATCTAGTCTTTTATCACAGTTTATTGTTTTTCTAGATGAGGAAAGGTCTTATTTGATCTGCAGGGGTACAATAGGTGATGGGAGAGATCACGGCGTTCCAAATTTACATTTGTATCCTATTGTATATATGTACTCTCACTAGGCACACGATGATAAAAGAGTCTTTGTGATGAAATTGATTGCAAACATGAACTTCGGTTCATTACCAAAAAAGCTGTAACAAAGCTATATTTATGCAGAAAGACATCATATAAGAACACTCTGGAATATAGATCAGCTCTGAAAATAAAAACGTTCAGTTAATTTTATCAACTATGAAAATAAGAATTATTTCTATATGTGGAGAACCAGTGACTATTTACATGATCAAAGTTTAGTATCAGATAGTATTCTTTAGATGACTATAGTTTCTTCAGTCACTTAACACTCACCAAAATCACACAGAAAGTCCACCTAAGCATATAGTCAGTAAAGTAATATGCAAAGAACGAGGAAGGAAATCGAGCTGGAAACTAACTAATAATTTTCATAACCACAGGGTCCACAATAGCTACTTTTTGTAGATATACTCAATTTTCTCTCAATACAATATATATGCATGAGTATATATATCTCAAGGGATATACATATTATTACAGAACTACTAACCTGTGTGATCTTCATGAGAACCGGTATGGGTAGAGAAAAACACGTCGGACGAACCATATGCGCGTTGGAACATAGTCTGAAAAATTTTAAGCTCTTCTCTAAATCCTCCAACCGTGTTTTGTAGGTCCTCAACTTTTTTATTTTGAAGAGCCATTTTTTTATTCTGAGATTCTACTGTTTTATTCAAACTTATAAACGTCTTATTCAAAGACTCTATTGTTCTATTTTGAGATTCTATTATTGAGGTTTGTGATTTAGTTTGAACTAAAAGCTTGTGAACATAGTTTGAATTCATAAAATCTCCCCTTATTTTCCTTAATTCATTACTAGAACATGTAACTTGGGATTTTGTTACCCCTGCCCCATAGCCAAGAGCCTCCCCTTCCGGACCCTTGAGATCTATCCATACTTCTCTATCAATGGCAGCTCGCTTTTCATTATCAATCTCTTCTTACGGGAAACCTAACTCCGAGATCTTTCTTGAGATCTCTTTCTTTCTTCAACACTTTGAAGATTATGTAAAGATAAAGAAAGAGTTTGATACATGTACTTTTAGTAAGAATTAAAATTCAATCAGCGAAATAAATATATACCACGAGATCTCTTGAGGCATCTTCAACATAAGATCCGTCCGTTGCTTGATGTACAATCTCAAAGATCTCGACATAACCTGGTGATCGTTTGTTCTTCGATTTCTGTAGAATATTAAGTATACATCATTATATTTCTTTTAGTTTTGTCTTTTGGGTCGAGAAAAGTTTACAAGTACTTGCTGTTGCTTGGTATCTTTGCAATACTAATTCATGTAAACACCGTGAGAACAATGACTCATGGACTCAGATCCCTATACGGTTTCAGGTATATATCAAGGAAAAAGATGCACATTAAATGCCAAGCAAACCTTATAATGGTATGTCAAAAGTTTTACAAAGGTAAGGTATATCAATACTGAGTAGCTACACTCAATGCTTGTAAAGTTTTACTTATGTCATACTCTTGATCCATATCGGTTAGAGGCAACGAGGTTGTGCAATATTTCAGTACAATGGAATAAACATGTATATTGTCTACGAGCTTTGCAATAATAATCTATGAGAACATAAAGTTAAAGTATGGATCTTGTCAAAATAGAACTTACAAATTCATGTCTTTTTCGCCAAACTAACGGCACAGTTCTATGAGTATGGAGTTTTTCACCTCTTGCCTTTTTCCTATTTCGATTATTTCTACATTAGCAATTGAATGTACAGTGTTAGTAAGTGACTTAGTTGAAATAAAATTAAGAAACAAAAATAAAATAGATAATAAATAAAAGCGTATATAAAATAAAAGCTAGTACTCTTGATTTCGATGATCTAAGTTGAGCCTTATATAACTCCCACTGATGATCATGAACTTTAGAAGGTGCATCAACCAATTCAAATGCCTCCAAAATCGATCTTACGTATACTCCAACTCATGTGCCTCATCATCACCAATGTTATTAGCCTCATTAAGTCTACTTTTAACCGACCCATATAGCTTATATTTCATCCTATACTTAAGAGCCCTGTACTTACGATTAAAGATTTTGAAAAGAACCCAATCCATTTTAGGCTCCTTGAGATATCACGAATTCTGTTGCCAAAATGAGGAATCATTTATCCATTATCAATCTTAAAAGAGTGTATTAAAAGCGAGAATATTGATAAGCGATTATGTCTTAAAAATGAATTACCCGTGGTTCCCTCATAAGGCTAACACCACAGCGAGTCTTTACTTCCGCCAATCTTTTTGCTTCCATTGGACAGAGGTTTGGTTGTTTTAAAAGTAAAGTCATGAACCTCGTGCATAACCCCCTTGCATCTTTGATTAGTTGATCTTTATCATTAACATGTACTAAAATCTTTTCACCCTCATTTAGCTTATACACGTCTTTTGTTGTCAATTTTGCAGCCCTAAGAATATTTCCGTGTTGGTCTGTAAAATTAATAGGAACTTAGCATGAAATACTAAATACAAGACTATTTATTAGTAGTAATCTTGGAAAATTACCTATTATCTCAACCTCAGACATCAATTTGTCCTCACTCTCATCATCTTCGAGCTCCAAAGTATGTTGCATCGATGTTTGTTGAGAAGATGATGGGAGCTCGTGTAAAACATGCTGAGACAATAATGGTTCAGACCGAGAGGGTTGGGCATGAGTAGAATCTGATGATGAAGAGATCTGGTTAAGTGAAGAATGTAAAGGAGGTCTGAAAGGCGTGTTTAGGAAGCATGGTAGGTGATGAGAGCCGTCATGAAGAGTTTGTGATTCTAAGCCATTACGAGAAGTTGATGAGTCCATGACATTTCTATTCAAAGCATTCTTTTGGATGTATTTATTTGTATGTTGTTGTAAGCTACTTTTGGATCTAAACATCTTGTGAATACCTGTCAATCAATCACAAATCCAGGAAGCAAAGTTAGCATAATGTAAATTCCGTAATGAAACTGAAAGTATAAAGTGGGTACAGCAGAAGAGCAAGCTGTTATATACATGATCATTTATATCAGACTTGTTCTCTTATGCGCTTAAAGAGGACAACAACTAACATTATTGTCCAAAAGAATGTTGCATATATAGATAGCTAATTATATTACACAACATTTTGTTTATTGCTTGTGTTCTTTACTACAAACATTAATTACACAACATTTTGTTTATTTCTAAGAATTTATAGTTTGCTTATAACAAAAGAAGATGTACTAGGATAGGAAGCTTTATTGCTCTTACATGAAGCTCTAGGTAATTATACAGATAACATGATGGTCTAATCTTTTTATACACGCAGGCAGACATTTACTAATCGCAAAGAGAGAAATGAACTCTTGGTGAGTTTGATTGTCCCTGACGAAGATGCGGCCTCAGTTAACTACTCACATGTAGTAAAAACATTATGTATCTAAATGCTACTAGTAATCAACATTAGTGCATAATTTGGAACAAGAGTCGCATGAATGTTGCATATATAGATAACTAATTATATCATGTGAAACATATACATTAAACGCTTGAAGATAGTTGTGCTATGTTTCCCCAATAAAAGCAGCGTTGACCATTCTATATATAATTTGTTCTCGGATATATACATATATATATATATATATATATATATATATATATATATATATATATATAGTAGGGATCAGTGAAGTAAATCAAAATAAGAAGTGGTGAAGTGACCAAACCACACATTTGAGATGCAACGACTTGCATTAGATGCATTTCTATTCATATAGATGCAACATCTTGAGTTTTGAAAGTTAATTTGATGTAAAGATGGTACAAATTGATTTTCATGATTTCAGCACGTGTAAAGGAACAAAAAACAAGAGAAATCATTAAATGCATCACAGTATACATATATGCATTGTCGATTAAAAAAGAAAAACACACTATGGTGCGTTATAATGCATCTAAGATTATAGGGATGCATCTAATTTAGGTGGTGCATCTGAATTTCTTGGTTATAGCTCTTCTTATTCCTTCTTATTTTAAGTAATCTTCTTATTTGATCCTAACTCTATATATATATATATATATATATATATATATATATATATATATATATATATATATATATATATATATATATACATATATATATATACTAGTAGTCGAAGCCGCCTTGAATGAGCATGTCTTATAATTATCGTTGACATAATTTGCTATAGCGAAAGAAGGAGGGTAATTATAAAGAAGGAGTGCAACTAAGATGGAACTTTTCGACCTTGATGTGTGGGTCTTGAGAGGCAAGAAGATTCGTGACATATTGTCTGAATCTCTTAGACCTCTCTTTAGACCGTTTTTGACGTGGATATAATTTGTCATCAAAGTCAAGATTGGTGATTAAGGAAAAAGGTTTTCAATCAATTGATCTTCATTCTTTTTCTGTTTAAAGTTTTCTTCTTTGAACATGGATGGTTTTAGTCGGTTTGACTAGTTAAATAAATCTTACTATAGGCCTAAACTTCATCGTACACTTGTCAAACTGAACTGTGTGCAAACTATTTTGTCTATAACTTGTTGCTTTAGAAAAGAAGTAATATTGGACCTATAATTGTGGCTTCATAGAGTATATAATTCTGTAAAACGTAACTAAGAGTGACTATGATATAAATATACATACTTTGAGTTGAATTGGATGGAGCTGATCACGAACTTATGGTTTCTATCGTCCAATCAGCCCTCAATATCAATAGTCCAAGCAATCCAATGGCTCTCACAGCTGCAGCCGCCACATGCAATTATTCTTTCAGTTTTATTGCATTCATGTATTGTACTACATAAACAATGAAAGTAGTATACCATAAATTATGAGATAGTGAACTAACCACTTTAAACAGATTACTGTCATCTTGAATATAAAGATAGTATAAGTTGAACCCACTGGGTTATTGTTACTACTTCTTTATAAAACCAACGTTTCACCTTTAAAAATGTATAAAATTATCCTTATGTTTGATATCATAATTCTTTATCTTTGTTTTTTTGGACATAGGGTGCTGGTGCAGACTGAAATGGCTAAAAAAATACGAACATTTAAAAAAAATGTTAGAAACCTCAATTTTGGAGCTTGAAACCACTGAAACATACAACGAAATTTCACTTACACCATGGGCACCCAAAGGTGGAAAACCTGCAGGCTTTGGTCCAGAACCCATCAATGGATTAGTAACAGGAGAAGGGGTGCGTGCACCATTTGGCTGTGACTGTCCGCAAGATGGTCAACAAACAGTGTTTTGATGTCCGGGTTTGGTTTTGGGTTTTGACAAAGCTGGTGTTGCCAGTTCAAACTGCGTCCCAAAATAAACATCAAAATTTAGTACTGAAATTGAAGAGCAAATTCCAAATTAAATATTACATATTGACTCGAACCTTTGGTTTATAAGTGTTTGAAGTCTAGTATTCCGTAAGCTACCTGAGCTGGGTGAAGGTGCTTCACGAGAGAACTCAGCCGGTCGACCAGCAGGATCATGCAACTCACTCCTAGATGAAGAGGATGGTGAAGCTGTTCTGTGTAAATCAAAGATGCCAGACCGTGCTTCCCTGCTTAACTCATATTCATTGGTCTCATTTGTCTTGACTTTTATTCATAGTTATTGCAATACACACTGCAACCGGGAATTGCTTACGGTTAAGTTTAGGATAATCACTTTCTATCATTTAATTACAGTTAATCTAATTCTTATTATCCAATTATTTAGCAATCATTATACATGAAATCCTTTTTTACAGAAAACTATCCAAACACTCAAACAACTGTATATATAAAACTTAAAACACCACCTTTGAAGTCCGACCCCTTTATTACAACTTATCAGCAAATTCCATTAGCTTCGTATCACATAAATGCATAACTTCATACATATGAAACTTACTACAAAAAGCTAAAACCCAAACTAAATGGTTTTTCTAAGTTAAACATCAATGTGTCAAAACGGGTAGGTCAATAGTAACTGACGTAAGCATATCATTAGTTACTAAAAATCATTATGATTTGCAATTTATAGTAAACAAACACTATAGGTAATGTAAGTGATTACTTACAAAAAAGCGATACATGCAACTATCTTTATGCGTGTTCTAAAAACATGTTCATCGCCCGATCATGCAATTTTTGCGAATCCACCTACTGCATGCTTCTAAGAGCCTGCCCATGGAGCATATCTAATGTCAGTTTCATGGGGGGGTTTAGTTGACCCAAAATGTTTTTCCTTTGGACTCGGTTTTTCATGGTGATGCAATATTTTTGTGTCTGTTTGAGTGGACTTTGTAAGAACAGTAGCATAGCCCGAGACCGATCCCGTACCATGTATGCTTGTGTATCTATTTTCTTCAGCTCCCTTAACAACTTTGGTTCAGACTCATCCATTAAAGGCAGCTTCTGACTGGCATGGTTCGGCTGTTGAAGTGCCGTGTATCCGAGTTATCTTTTATCTCTTAGAGTTAAGAGATTAGCTTTCTGATGAGTTCTGCGCAGTGGACCACCCGACCCAATATCATCGTCTAGTATAGAGCTTCTACGTTTTAGATCCTGATAGAGAGCGTAAAAACACTGTTAGAAAAAATAAGAGGCAGCTATTCCGATCCGTTTACATGTAAATGTGTTGATCTGTGTTATCTTTTATCCATAACAGGTCAACTTGGTAAAGTTAGAAACTAAAAAGAATACAGGTCAAGCAGGTGGACAGCATCAAAAGTGTGTAAAAATGCTTAAACCTCCCAGATTTGTTCAGTAAAAAAAAAGCTGCATATTGCTATAATAAAAAAGTAATACTCATATTCAACATGTTTTATTTATAGAACTATGGAAAGAATAAAAAGGTTCTGTGCCAGTCCACCCTGCTTTCTAATTTATCCACTTTTTACGCAGCCCATTTCACCCATTACCCATTTAGTCAACTCGTACAGCCAGCCAACTTTGTCACCTCTAGAAAAAAGAACATAGATGACATGACACATAATGTTTGTAATCGAGGCATATTTCCAAGGAATACCATTTTCCCTCCAAGCTGAAAGGCAGACTGAGAAGAAGTCAAAGCTTCATCACGGCCAAAACTTGATGTGATTCCCTGATATTATGTAAAAGTATACAAATTCTACTTTAGCAATATTGAAAAGTACAAAAGTATGTTGAATAAAGGTAGGCATATCAAGCAAACCTTTCGAGTAAAAGTTGATGGAGATCTGGCATATTGTGTGCGGGTCATGTTGTACATTGCTGATATGCCTCGAGATCTTGGTGTTGTAAATCCATTTTCAAAACCCGTGGAACCATTTTCAATTTCTGGAGAAATTGATGTAATTGGTGGTTTTGAAAACCCCGTTGTGTTATTATGCAGCACTATATCTTATCTCAGTGCTACCTTAGTAGGAATTGAGTAGCATCATTACCTTATATTCAGAGTAATAATAACTCAACTATTATGCCTAAACTCAGACGCGCCCTTCAAGTGCTTAAGCTAATAAAATCTTGACTTTATAACCATTATATACACACACCAAATAGAGTAAATGGTAATCACATGTTAAACTGACTCATACAATTCTACTAATCAATATTACAGTTACTCTTGTATACAAATGACACAACAATGATCTATAAAAAGGTATAATGAATTAATGATATATAAAAATGGGTCAATCAATAGCTCTTCCAATATAGCAATTTGCAGCTTTGGTTTAGTTTACTAATTTACTTAGAAATAAACACTTGTTCTTTATATAACAAACATGTCTTATCTTTATTTTTTCGTAATTGAAATGGTAGCCGTAAGAGTTAACACCCAATTGCTTTTTTAACATAACTTTTCACAACTTTTAACAGTTTTGACCAATTTACTTACTAAACACCAAAATGAGAAACCATCCTAAATCCAATATTAAGCGAATGGATTAGCATGGGCATGGAATTTCAGTAAGTCAATGATATTTAAAAAACGAAATACACTAATTTAATAAACTGATTGATGCACTAAAAACACTTACCTGTATATTAGGGGAAAACCAACAATATATAGTGGCATCCTCATCACATCAACTTTCCTCAAGGGCTGTAAGAAAAAAATATAGTCACATGGTGATTGGATTTTTGAGACCTTCAGTTAGATGAATAATATCATATTCAAGTGATTATTAAGTCCTTCTATCGCTTATCTTCTCATGTAGACCGGTCCTCCTAGATATTGCCTGCAAACATGACAATATCAGTCATTAAGAACAAATAATAGTATCCAATAGCCGTATGGATGCTTCTATTCTATAAAATTGTGAAAAATAGAAGATACCGTACCTTCATGTAGTCTCATCAACAGCTATGCCAAGATTGCAAGGCATCAATAATGTTGCCCAAAGATTGGTGTACAACAGCACAATTTCATAAATAAATAGTTGCGAAAGGTCTTGATTCTATACTCCACAATGATTTTCATATTACCCTGAAGAATCAATACATGAAAGTATTTAACTATTTCAACTATATAAAAGAATTAAAAAATAATAATAATAATAAAAAAGATGCTGGTATTGGTAGTGTAAAAGAATTCAACTATATGAAAGTGTTATATAGATGTTGACGTGGATAAGAAGATTACTTATTTTAGTAATAGTTACGTCTTGGGATTGATTCTTGTTGCTGGTATTGGTGGTCTTCTTTTTGATTATGATACAGAAGTCATATCTGGTGCGCTTCTATACGTCCGTCATGATTTTGAGGCAGTAAAAAAAAGTAGTCTCTTACAGGAGACGATTGTTAGGATGGATTTAGTGGGAGCAATGATAGCTGGTGGGTGGATAAATGATGCATATGGGCATAAAAAAGCCACTCTTATTGCAGATGTAGTTTTTGCAATTGGGTCCTTAGTCATGGCTGGTGCACCAATGTGCTTATGATCACTGGTGGACAGTTTCTTTCTTATCTCGTTAATCTCACTTTTACTAAGGTTCCCGGGACATGGCGTTGGATGCTTGGAGTAGCTGCGGTCCTGGCTATTGTTCAATTTTTTTTAATGTTGCTGTTACCTGAGTCTCCATGTTGGCTTTACATGAAGAAGAGAAAATATGAGGCCATTGTTGTTTTGTCAAAAATTTATGATCCATATCAGTTAGAAGAGGAACTTGACCAGCTTTCCAATGCCTTGGAGAAGAAAGACAACATAAGATTTCCATCAGTTACTTTGATTTTTTCAGAATCAAAGAAATAACACTTGCATTTTTTGCTGGAGCCGGCTTTCAGGCATTTCAACAATTCACAAGGATCAACACTGTACGTACTACAGTCCAACCATAGTTCAAATGGCCGGTGTCACTTCAAACCAGTTAGCACTTATCCTATCCCTCATAGTAGCACTAATGAACACAGCCGGCACAGTAGTTGGAATCAACCTCATCGACCATTTCGATCGGAAGTTAGAATTAAGCAGTCGTGGCACTGTCTGTGTAACTGTTGCATCTGGCTTCCTGGCTTCTTGGCTCATCAAACGACTTCTGTTATCTGGCAATCATGTCGTTGGCACTGTTAAAGACCCTGGTAAGTGTTGTATCAGGTTCAAATATGCAAATATTACATGCTACCAAGTACCTAACTTATTATGTACTTAAATTTGCAGGAAATGACAAAAAACTGGCTCACTTGTGGAACCTAGAAGGGGCAAAGGAGAGACTCCGCCTAGTGAAAGCCGAATTAACAGAAGAGGGAAGCTTTGATGATGCAATCAAGGGGTGTGAGGGTGTCTTTCACATGGCTTCTCCCATTCTTGGACAACCTACTGATCCGCAGGTATTTCTTATAACAGCAAACTCACACACACCCTAAACTAACCCTTTGTCCCAAGTCAGAATTGATCCCTCAATCCCATAGGGGATCAAACTAATCATGAACCATACAATTTGTTACTATATTTCTTAAGATGTGCATGTTTTCCAGGACATCTTGAAGCCAGCTGTTGATGGAACTCTTAACGTGTTACATTCATGTAAAAAGAATCCGTCACTAAGACGGGTGGTCCTTACATCATCATCTTCCACAATCAGAGTGAGAGAAAAGTTAGATCCCAAAACCTTTTGGATGAGTCATCTTGGAGCTCAGTTGAACTCTGTTCTAAACTCAAGATTTGGTATGTACTAACAAAAACAATGGCAGAAAAAGCAGCATGGGAGTTCTATAACGAAAATGGGATCAATCTAGTGACGGTTAGCCCCTCATTTGGACCACATCAATCCAATATATCGTAGTCATAATCAGTTAAAATTCACAAACACCCCTTGACATACAACTATTACAGTTATCTTTAGTTAATAATAGATATCCTTTACAAATTTTATTTTTTCTAACTATATAGAAACTTTAACAGAATAAGCAAATCCAAACACTATTTCCAAAAGCGCTTATTTCTAACCAGATTATAACTTATAAGTACTTCTTAATGATAATCATAAGCAGAAAAATAGGCAGTCCCAAACACCCTCGAAAGTAAATATGCAATAAATTATTGTCGGTGTTTAACCTTATCATCTATATCTTCTACTGATCTATAAGGGACAACACCACCAAATGCAAGAAACCACCTAGTCCAAGTCTCAATCCACATTGACAAAAGAAGATGTGTAAAATCAGACATGCTTCATTTGCAATAGAGAAACCATCTTATCACTTAACAAAAGAGCAGGGCTTATTGTTAAAAAAAATCCACTTTTTTTATGCAATGTGCTAAATAGTGAACACCAAACAAAAGTGTGAACAGAAGTTAAAAAGATCTATACAGAGACTACAAAAGCAAAACATGATAGGTTTTCTCATGGGTGATTATAGCGAAAATCTCCACTACAGTCTGCAAAACATGATTTAAACAGGATTAATATTAAAACCATTTTAAGTTAGGGATGCACACGTCATGAAGGCACCAAACTCATAAGAACATTAACATTTCAGTTAAAAACAGATTTTGACCTATTGGCTTTTAAAAGCTTGTTCTTTTACCGGTTTCGACAGTTGATAAGCTAATCAATTGGTCCATAACTACTGACCTCAAGAAACTTGCTAAAATATCAAAGATCAAAACTTTGTCATACTTGAATAGCTGGATAATTATAGATACATAGTAACAACTGATATAGGTGATTATGAATGGAGTTCAAACGTTTGATACAATTTTTGATTTTTAAATGCATATTTACATAATATTAACTAACCAAACCGTTGATATAGAATCTTGTATGCTGGCAACAAAACTTCAGCAACTGCAAGCCTTAAAGTTTCTCTTAACTCTGTGTCAGGAACCGTCGACTGAGATTGTCTTTTATGAAGATCTTCAAATTGTCCATTAAAGATCTTCAACCTAAAAACACTAAAATTTCAATTTGGTCTCAAGTCTTAACCAAGTTTCTAACATGTATGTCAATATATTATCCCTTAAGACCCTGTACCTTTGCCCAAGCTATCCTCTTGTATTGATCAGCATGTTAGTAAGTAGATAGATACCATCACTATATAGTGAGCGTCTGCTAAGACTTTCTACTCAGTCAACTCTTCAAAAAGCACTTTTGTCAGCATATCATGACACGCGTCAAAATTATTCGTCTTCTAATGACCTGTATAAAAAACAGAATTAAAATTTACTACAATAGTTGATTTGTTAGTTAGAGTAGCTTTAGTATAAAAAAAAAATATTGAACATAACTTACCTGACATAGTAGAAGTGAATGCCGTTAAACCTAATAATGTGCCATTAAAAGCCCGTCATGTTCTTTCACTTCGTGATTGAGAATGAATATGACACTTTCATGTTGTTCTTGAAGAATAATATGCTTCTGGTTTAGTTCTACAGGAAGAGTAAAGGTGGTGTTGTAGGTGAATCGAGTAGTGGAAGCCGCATGTTGGATGCCAAAGTGAAGGTAAAGGTTCTTGGAAGAACCAGCAAAAGGACATGATAGGTGAGGGCAAAAGCATGTGACATAGGGATACAGTTGTCCATGCCCATGTTTCGTATTGTAAGTCATAGTCTTTCTGCAACCATACTGAGCATATCTGCATGATACTTGGACTGATTCGATGATCTTCTCGATAGCTCGGCAAAGATTGTAACCAATTGGCATGCAGCAAGAAGGACATTTGTGCTTCACCTTATAGCAGCATGAGTTGCAAGCTATATAGCCGTTCTCACACTGTAATTCCACAAAACATAATATTATGAAACGAAAGACAAAGCAAAATCCATTCAGATGACAATATCAGTTTAATTTATGTTTTTTTCAGTTTCACGGTAAATGGACGCTCATCCAAAAATAAGACTGATAGCATACTCTCTATATGACCGTATATAATGGTTGAAAATTTGGTTAGGCACACAAACTAATTCTTTGTACAAAACTAAAAGAAACATAGATTTTTCATATACAACTAATAGATAGGTGGTTGACTACACAGATTTTCTCATGAGCTTAAAACCAACATAGCCTTGCTACGATCACCTTAACATAATTTGCCTAAGAGTTTCAAGTAATCTGGAAAACTAAGAGTTCTTTCGAAAAGAGAAAATGCACCAAACGCAGAGGAATTAATGATGCCAGAAACAAATGAAAGTTAACCACCTATGACGAATAAAAAGGACCTTTAGATTTCTTATCTACTTAAAAATAGCCCGAGAAGCACTTAGATGAGCAATCCTGAACAGCCTATTCCTTTGAATAATCAAATCCCAAATCGTTTATTATGCATATGAGTCGTCATAGAGCAATAATTAATATCAAAACTTCTCTACTGTTTATACATCATTTTTGATGGCCATAACATTTCCAACTATTTTGCCTAATCATGTCTGATCCTTCATTGTAATATACATTGCAGCCCAATCATGTCTGATCCTTGCGTTCTCTAGAAGTTTCCTGGACACTGTATAAGCGACGACTATTGGTTCCATTTCCCACACATTTCTTTCTTCAATAAACCATGTCTTCGACAACACTCTATCACGGTCCAAAAGAATTCTTTCAATCTTCTCCTAATATTATCTTCCAAATTCTTCTGCATTTCTCTCGACTCTGCAAGCGTTTGCTTGATCCGTCGACTAAACTCAAAGGATTTCTGATCAAAACTGAAATAACAAATGATCTTGATAAACCAAAAATCATACCTGAAAACAAAAAGGTATGCAAACGAATAACCAAAATCATGAAAAAGAATTATCAAAAGCAGCTGAAGTAATCGCGCAAGAAAACTCCTGAAAGTTAATCCGTCCATCCCCATCCGTATCAGCTTCCATGATCATCCCAGAAAGTTCCTCAGCCGTGAAAGTATGTCCTAGTTTCGCCATAGAATGAGCCAAATCAGCAGCCATTATATAACCATTTCCGTCCCTATCAAACATCTTAAACAGCTGTTTCAGTTGATCATCTGTATAAGGCAATTTAGCAGGAAAAAGCTCGGGTGCCACGAGTGCTACAAACTCAGAAAAATCAACCAAACCATTGCTATTTGTATCGGCTTTTTGTATTAATGCATCGAGTTGAGCTTGAAAAGAATCCAAAACCAAGATACTTACCCGAGGTATGGCTCGCATTGGCCATAATACAGTATCATTAGTGGAGAGTATAATGAGGTATCCCTACATATACAAAAAAATATTTGTTAAAGTGGAAAATGCGAATCAATAAGCAATATTAAATGTTGAGAGGATGCGAAGATAATAAACCAATTCCTGAGTTAAGAGGATTCGAAAAAAAGATTTTCATGTCGACACATAACTTCATCAGATGACATCTAACAACAAAAATTATCCACCTTCAGAATTCACTATTGTATCAGTTGCTAAAACTCTTTTGTTATGAAATCGATACTCAAGAAGTTCGGATAATCATTCACTGCCACAATTTCCAGATGCACCTCAAAAGTTAGCACAATTGCATATAAATATTACACAATATTTTGTTGAGCTAGAGCTAACTACATTCCATACAATTAACTCATACGAAGATAAGGTTATTGCTTCAGAAAACAAATTAAACATTTACCCCCAAATTCCTAAGAATTACGATTAAGCTTGGTACCTTATCGCCCCTGAGCCCGCTCAGCTTGTACAGGGTTGAGAGTAATTCCACAACATTTAGCTCCGTACTTTTTAGCTAGAAACCTTGAGCTACCACCTATTCCACAACCAACATCAACTATACTTTTTGGTTTCTTTTCTGGATCATCTGCAACAAAATTCATACAAAACATCAATTAAGAAAAATGATATCAAAAGCATACGTCAGGTCCATTGGTTTCTTTTGTTCAGTGCTACATAATATTTACCTTTAGCCATGCAAGATTAGGTTTTCTTCATGGTGAGAGTTTTGATGATTAGGGATTAAGGTGCCTGTAAAAAAAAGGGACCTATTAAACTCAAATAGAGTTTTTGCATGAGAAAAACAAAGCTTTAGTAAAACAAAAACATACGTTATCAAAGCTTCAAGAACTGCAAAACAAACAACTAATGGGTTTTTTTTTTAATTTTGTGAAAAAATATACATCCGGATATTTTAATAATGGATAAAATGTTTTGTATGAGATTATTATTGTAAAAAATTTGATACTTATCTCATTAAGATGGTCAATATTACAGATTTCTAAGAATTGTATTTAGTATAGGATTCCAATATAATTATAGGCATTTATAGATTATAATATGCAACATAATTATCAAAATAACTTGTTGCTTAAGTGGTAAACACACTTGTTATTTATCCAAATAACCAAGGTTCAATCCTTGCAAGGCCCCTTTTTTATAAATAATTTTCAAAATTATTTAATAAAAATCCGAAAAATTCAAAAATAATTATTAAAAATCCTAAATTCACAAGTATTGCTTAGGTGGATAAAAAAATTGCTTAGTTGGACAACAAATGATTATGTGGCATGAAATTTGATTATTTGGCATTGAGGTGGCATTAATGCCAAATGCCTCCTGTTATATATAATATATATATATATATATATATATATATATATATATATATATATATATATATATATAATATATATATATATATCCGTAAAAAGAATAAACAGAATTATTTTTTTTTATAAATTCTCCAAAAAATTCAAAAAAAATTCACAAGATCGGGTATGTTGGTGCATAAAACTTTTGTGAAAACATTTTTTATAATTTTGAGTTTTGATACGTTTTATTTAATGCACAAAAAACGAATTTTGATCGCATAAAAAATTTTGATGCACAAAATTTTCAACTTGTTTTAGTTAGATGCGCAATGTTTTTTTGATGAAAAAAGTCAAAAGAAGTTAGGTGCAAAACCAATTTTTGATGCACAAAAAATGATTTAATCTTAAAACGTATTTTTTCATAAATTTTTTTCGGAAAAAATATCCACTTTTAGAAAAAAGTTTTCACAACTTTTTCATGCACCATCATACCCGATCTTGTGGAGTTTTTTGGGAATTTTTTGAGAATTTATTTGAAAAAAAAAATATTTTTATTTTTTTACGGATATTTGTCTTTTTATTTGATCTTTATCTTATATATATACATATAAGCAAAAATCTTAAATACCCGTGATCATGAGACATATAATTATCACTATAAATAAGAACTAAAATTCCAACAGTAGTGATTAATATTGACATAATAGAAGTAAGTGGATCAATCAAGTATCCAAATTCTAAAGAAAAATCATTATTGATAATCCAAGACCATACATATTGATAGACAGAACTGCTATTTATTTGCTGAATAGACAGATTTATGGAAAAAATCATGACTATACTTAACATTAAAAAGCTCTGAAAAGCCCACATACGACGAAGACTTTTTGTTGCCGTCGGAAAAATAAGAAGTCCCATCCCTATTAACATAGGAACTGGAAGTGGAAGAAAAGGTATTATCCACGCATATTGATATGTATATGTGTATATATATATATATATATATATATATATATATATATAGGGAAGGGATCGGGTGGGTTTTAGGCTTTTAAGTAGGGATGGTGCGAAAATATCACAGTAGCTTTTTAAAAAAAATTCAAAAAAATCTGAAAAAATTAAAAAAATAAAGACGATGAAAAATTATTAAGAATCGCTAAAAAAATAAACACAAACGTCGCCACATCTTGCTTCATACCATTCCACCAGAAGTACTGTTTCAAATCCCTATACATCTTTGTGGAACCAGGATGGATAGTGAAAGGAGAACTATGAGCTTCAGTCATAACTTTCTCGCGAAGTACTGAATCATTAGGAACACAGAGCCTATCTTCATACCATACAATTCCATCATTATCAACCTTAAACTCCGTTTGCTTACCTTCTTCAACATTTTGCGCTATGGCCCACAACTCGCCATCATCTTTACGAGCTTCCTTAATTTGCAGTATAAGGTTCGACTCCACCTTCATACTAGCCCAATATCCATCAAAACCTCGTACACACAACTCAACATCCAAACGTTCTAAGTCACGAATAATCCTAGGTTCAATCTCCATACTTGCAAGAATGCGATTCCGACTAAGTCGTCGGCAACCACATTAGCCTTACGGGATGGTGCTTGAATGTTGGTGTCATAATCCTTAAGAAGTTCTAACCATCTTCTTTGTCTCATGTTAAGTTCTTTTTGAGTGAAAATATACTTGAGACTCTTATGGTCGATGAAAATATCACACGTCTCTCCATACAAGTAATGTCTCCAGATCTTCAATGCGAACACCACGCAGACTAACTCAAGGTCATGAGTTGGGTAATTCTCCTCATCGGTTTCGATTGCCTTGAAGCATAAGCTATTACCTTTCCATGTTGCATCAAAACACGGCCCAATCCTTTCTTAGATGCATCACTGTAAATTTGAAATCCTCGAACCGGATGAAAGAGTCAAAATAGGAGCGGACACCAATCTCCTTTTCAACTCCTCAAAACTCTCTTCTCGTTCATCCGTCCATACAAACTTTTCTCCTTTTCTCATCAGTTGGGTTAGGGGCAAAGCCTAACGAGAGAAACCTTCAACAAAACGTCGGTAGTAACCAGCAAGTCCTAGAAAATTCCTAACCTCAGTCAGTCAGTAGGTCTTGGCCACTTAGTGATAGCCTCAACCTTAGACGGATCCATGGTGATACCATCAGCAGATACAATATGACCAAGGAAAGCGACTTGTTTTAACCAAAATTCACACTTCGAAAATTTGGCGTACAACTTCTTCTTCCTCAGAATCTCCAAAACTATCCAGAGATGTTGCTCATGCTCTTCTTCAGACTTGGAGTAAACCAAAATGTCGTCAATGAAGACGATAACGAACTTGTCGAGAAACTCATGGAAAACACGATTCATTAGGTCCATAAACACAGCATGCGCATTTGTCAAACCGAAAGGCATAACGAGGAATTCATAATGACCATATCGTGCGAAGCGGCTGTCTTAGGAACATCTTGCTCCCTCACACGTAGTGATGATAACGGATCTCGGATCAATCTTGAAAAGAACTTAGCTCCTTGCGGTTGATCAAACAAATCATCAATACGCCGCGGAGGATAACGGTTTCGAATAGTAATACGGTTGAGTTCACGGTAGTCGATACATAGACGCATACTTCCATCCTTTTTCTTCACAAACAAGGCGGAGTGCACCCCATGGAGAAACACTGGGTCAAATAAATCCATTTTCTATCATCTCTTGCAGCTGCTCCTTCAATTCCTTCAGTTCTACAGGTGCCATACGATACAGAGCCTTCGAAATCGGTTCGGCACCGGGAATTAACTCAATGCTAAACTTCAACTTCTAGGCGGGGAATACCGGGAAGTTCATCGGGGAAAAGCGTCGGTGAATTCGCAAACAACAGAAAGGTTTTCAATGTTAGGACTCTCCAAATATGTGTCCTTACAGACGGCGCCGAAAAACCTTGGCACCCATGAGCAATCATAGTCCGTGCCTTCATAGCGGAAATGAGCTTAACAGATTTGAGAGGTTGAGAACCATAATAAACAAATTCAGGATGTTTTACGTCTCCAAAGATCACTGTTCTAGCATAGCAGTCAATTGAAGCTCTATGATAAGCCAACCAATCCATGCCTAGAATGATATCAAAGTCGACCATATCGAGAGGATACAGATTTGCAAAGCGAATACGATCATCAAAACGAAGAGGACACTTAACGTATTTATGATCAATGATCATGTGGTTTTTCATAGGCGTAGAAATCGATAAGTGATTTGCTAATTGTTTGGGCTTCATATTAAGTTTCTTAGCAAATGTGACAGATATAATGGAGTGTGTGGCACCGGTATCAAATAAAGCGAAGCGAATAATCATCAATGAAAAGAGTGCCCGTAATGTACACGAAGTCCGCTCGCTGATTCAGTAGTAGCATAAACCGTCCGGTAGTAGGTGGCTTGATGTAGTTTCCGGGAATCACCGGGTTCTTCTTAGGGCAATCCTTGATCTTGTGAGTAGTGGAACCACAAGAGAAACATCCACCAGTGGCCTTGAAACACGGTCTCGGATGAGCCTTTCCACAAGTGGTACAGTAGGTGGGGAGGCAAAACTTGGTGTCCTGGCGACGGAAGATCTGAAGCACGACCCGATATGATCCTCGAGCCGACCGATCCTTGTTGTAACGCGGTTATTGTTACCTTGATTCGGCGATCATTTCCATTCTTACCGGCTGACTTTGCTATCGACCCCTCGTCTCAAGGCCTAGAGTCAACATTCCTTCTGGTGACCCGTGATCATAACTCCTATCCACTTGACTCCTCGAATCATAACTCCGCGAGTTTCCCTTATAATCATTACTTTGAGTCCTACCTTGAATCCGATCACCATCGCGATTCAGCTTGTTGGAACCGAACCCTCATGAAAGATCTCAATGTTACAGCTGCGTCATTGCGCCGACACATCCTCATACTCGGTGTTAGCGGTCGGTCCAACACCCACTTCTTCAATCCCCAGAAGTGCTTAGCGCGGCGCCTACCATCTCGGCATTCGTTCCCACAAAACTTACGGCCTCATAAACCTACCCATGTACTCATTTGAGTTCTCATGATCAAACTGGTAGATTCCTTGATAATCCCTCTCGTACCTTTGATGTTGACATCGGGGAAGTAACGGTTATAGAAGATAGTCCGAAACTCAACCCAAGTACAAGTAATAGCAAAAGCATCTCCTCCTCTTGCCTGTTTGAGTGCCTTCCACCAGTTCAAAGCATCACCCTCCAATTTAAATGCAGCCAAGCGGGTCTTAAATTCATCTCCACAACCCAGTACTTCAAACGGCTTCTCAATATGAGTGATCGGTCCTCGGCCTCGGGAGTAGAAGCAGTGCTAAATGAAAGAGGCTTGAGCTTACCGGCGCTCGAGCCAAGTATGAATGCCGACGGGTTGATTTCCTCCACCACTACCTGAAGCACCATTTTGATTCCGAATGTTGTTGATCACTGTGTCATCACCTCGGGTGTAGTAAGACCGAGGAAAAGAGTGTTGGCGCGATTAGCAATCGCAACATCAAGTCGAACATCATCGTCTCCATCGAGCTACCGTTAGTAATGACGAGTTTGAACCATCCGAGCGATATTCAAGCGGTTAGCAAAATGAACAAAGGTGAGATCTGAAATGGAAGTTCGCGAAGGAAACCTAAAGTCTACCCAATCCTTACAGGTCAAAGCCTAAGCTCTAAGGGTCTCAAAACCTAGGGTCCATATGTCACGGTCGACTATAAGTCGAAACACAGGCTCGATGCCATAAATTGTAATGCCCCGACCCGACAAGGGTAAAGGAATCACAAGTAATGGTGTCATATCAAAGCAAACATAAATATCCAAAAGAAATCTTAACATAAATGCGGAATAATTCAAGTCAAAACGACTTCAATACATAGGTCCCAGTGGAAAAATAACTCTAACAAAATATCTGAAATAATAAGTCTTAAATGGCATCATAAGATCAAAGCTAAATAAATCTCTAAGGTAAGTCCACTCATGCACTCATCCCAAAGCAAAACCCAGCTTTCAATGCTTAGATACCGCCGGAAGAAAGAAAAGTGCGGCTGAGCTTCAAAAGCCCAGTGAACAGATATGAAAGCAAAGCGAATACTAAACGATATCGAATGTGAAATATAATAAACGAAAGATAGCAAAATCATAATCATTTTCAAAGTATAAATCAGAATTATCGAATAAAGATTTTAGTTAACTACCACGAGCGAAACAAATATCGGATCATAAACATATTCTCATAAGGCAACATTTCTCGTAAGGCAACATTTGTAGGGGAGACCTACCAGAGTTATGAAGGGCGTGCATGCACGCAGCATCAATCATCAGATAACATATAACAGATAACGGATAACGGATAACGGATACAGATCTAGGATGCATCCATACGCTCCTTCCTACATATACAAAATATGCTCCACTATCCAGGAGCGTGGAGAACATCACTCTACGCCTAGAGTCATATCGAAGTGCATCATCGATACGGACATGGAACCCCATGACTAGTGAAATATTTGGCTCGTGTGTCAAACTATCTTAGGTCAAATCGAATGTCATAAGCGGCCACGATCATATTTTATCGAAAGTTATTCATATTTCCAAAATCAGAGTTTTCATATCATATAGTTCAAAATTAGATATTTCATAATTAAATCGAGTTGAGATAAGCAACGGCTCAAACAAAGCAGAATGGGTTCATAGCAAAGGCTTAGGAAACCCTAATAGAAAAGCTAACGAAAGAAAACATTAAAAGGAACCTTTCTTGAAAAGGTCGAATATCTACCTTATTCCAAAGCAAATGATCAAAAGTAGAAATACGGAAGGCAAAGGATTACTCCTTCTTCACAGAACCTATACACATTAACGGTCGTCCATGTTATTTATGATTCCATAATCGTCGAAATGATCTTTTAACATTTTGTATTTATACTTAGTGTATTCAGTAATCTTAATACGTTAGGATTTTATGATAAAATGAGACTTAAGTGCTTTATAATTAATATCGTAGATTAGGGTTCATTATGTCATTTATTAAAGTTTAGGGTTAAATGTGAAAATAGTTTAAACGTCATAACTCACACATGAAATAACAAATTAATACTCTTAGCTTCAAACCCTAATCGACTCTCATTATGTTCTAGGGTTTTCTCCTTTTAATATCACATTAAGATACATTTACTTTTCGTGTTACGTCTTTTAATGACTCGCTACTTAACCTAACTCTTCATGTCTTAACCATACGTTACTTATATATATGCTATACTTCAACTTTTATTCCCATGCACGTTTATGATTTTATGTGACATACAAGTTACTTATTACTCGGATTAAATACACATTTACACACACACGCACTATAGCTTTGACTAGATATGACCACGCATCACGTTTACATATCTACAAGCTCACTCTACTTATAAAACACACGTGTGGTACAAGGTTCACAATCCATTTAGGTTTCGATTCGCATGGTTCGGTTCACACTTCAAACTAGGTTTAGGTTTACATGACCTTTACTTAATAAACACACATTCAAAAACTCTTATATGGTTCGGCTAATATATATATAGGTTCGGCTAATAGGTTTTACGCAAACCCTAGCTCATCTACGTACTTTACATATTCAAGTTATCATGTTTTACACCTTAGCCGAAACATACACATGGTTCGGTTCTCATGTATGTGGTTCGGTTCTCATATGCTCGACCTAACCATGATCCGATTCAATAATACATATTACATACATGTTCTCTTAATCATTACAAAGTTCAATTCATATGGTTTATGTTTGTTGTTTCATACGGCTCGGCCACAAAATAAAACACAAGACCCGACTAAACAAATATGATACAAAAATGTTAACGTAAGGTGTAACGAAAGAAGACGAGAAAAACATTGTTATACCTTAGCTTGGTTGAAGCAAAGTCTCGACACCAAGAGTGCAGGTATTCGGCCGAATGAGAGCAAGGAAAAGAAAGAGGCAAAGAAAACTAGGGTTTCAATTTTGTGTCTTATGTGTTGAATTTATAGGGAAACAATTAGGTAAATCTTGAGGTGGTGTATGGGCTTCGGCCTGAGGTCCAACCGAACACCCAAACAAACGCCCACCTTGGCTTCTTGGACTCTCGGCTTGGCAAAAGAAACGAGCCCAAGTGGTTTCCCAAATAACGAAAGCAAGGTCCAACTAATCGGCCCAACACTTTAACGAAACGTTTAACTCTTTCGTCGTACAAAATCGATCACGTTCACATATTAGTTAAGTTTTAATTATTCGTAAGTTAGGTTTTAATTTCGTTTAATGATTATAAATGTCTTTTACGTATCTTATAAATTTTGATTCCAAGGGTATTTTAGTCTTTATTTATATTTTAGATTTTCAGGTTTTACAACTCTTCCCCTCTAAAAGAAGAAATTTCGTCCTCGAAAATTGAAATGAAACTAAAACGAAAACGAAATGAGAACATACCAAACTATTCAAAGAAATGAGGATAACTAGCTCGCATCGACTCTTCGGTCTCCCAGGTAGCCTCACGCTCCGGGTGATTTTTCCAAAGAATCTTAACGAGCGGAATGACTTTATTTCTCATGACTCTTTCTTGTCTTTCTAAAATAGCTTCCGGTTCTTCAGATAAAGACATATCGGATTGAATTTGATCAAGCGGATAAGAAGCAACGTGTAACGGATGATAGTTGTATCCCCTTAGGAGAGATACATGGAAAATGTCATGAACATGCGATAAGCGGCGAAGTGCTAATCGATCTGAAACTTCTCCTATCGTTCGAATTTCAAACGGACCGATGAATCGAGGAATGAGCTTGCCCTTGATTCCAAAACGTTTCACACCTCTAGCGGTGAGACTTTCAAAAATACACGATCTCCAACCCGAAATTCTAAATCACGTCGATGCTTGTCGGCATAACTTTTCGGCGAGACCTAGCCTCCTTCAACTTTTCTCTAGCAATAGCTACTTTCTCATTATTGATCTCAATCATTTCCGGACCTTCAATTAAACGTTCACCTACTTCATCCCAACAAGTAGGTGATCTACATTTCTTCCCATAAAGAAGTTCAAAGCGGTCTTTGCCTTAATGCTAGCATGCTAACTGTTGTTGTATGCAAACTCTACTAAACACAAATATTCATCCCAAATGCCGGTCCATTCTAAAGCACAAGCCCTTAGCATGTCCTCTAAGGTCGAATAGTCCTCTCGTGAGCATCTGTTTGAGGATGAAATGCCGTACTAAAATTAAGTCGAGTACCCCAAGCATTTTGCAAACCTTTCCGAACGGGAAGTAAAACGCGGATCTCGGTCGGACACAATAGATGTGAGTACCATGAAGCCTAACTATCTCTTGCTGAAAAATTTCCGCCAATCTACCAATACCATAATCCTTCCTAATTGGTAAGAAATGAGCAGATTTGGTTAGTCGATCAACAACTACCCAAATCGCATCATGTTTCTTCAGAGTAAGAGGTAGTCGATCACAAAATCCATAGATATCTTATCCCACTTCCATGTCGGAATATCCAATGGTTGCAAAAGTCCACTAGCCCTTTGATGTTCAATCTTAACCTGCTGACAAATCATACACTTCGACACAAAGGTCGCCACATCTTGCTTCATACCATTCCACCGAATCTGTTTCAAATCCCTATACATCTTGGTAGAACCAGGATGGATAGTGAAAGGAGAACTATGAGCGTCAGTCATAACTTTCGCGAAGTCTGAATCATTAGGAACACAGAGCCTATCTTCATACCATACAATTCCGTCATTATCAACCTTAAACTCCGTCTACTTACCTTCTTCAACATTTTGCTTCGCTATGGCTCGCCATCATCTTTTCGAGCTTCCTTAATTTGCGATAAGGTTCGACTCCACCGTCATACTAGCCCAATATCCATCAAAACCTCGTACACACAACTCAACATCCAAACGTTCTAAGTCACGAATAATCCTAGGTTCAATCTCAATACTTGCAAGAATGCATGATTTCCGACTAAGTCGTCAAGAACCACATTAGCCTTACCTGGATGGTACTGAATGTTGGTGTCATAATCCTTAAGAATTTCTAACCATCTTCTTTGTCTCATGTTAAGTTCTTTCCGAGTGAAAATATACTTGAGACTCTTATGGTCGGTGAAAATATCACACGTCTCTCCATACAAGTAATGTCTCCAGATCTTCAATGCGAACACCACAGCAACTAACTCAAGGTCATGAGTTGGGTAATTCTCCTCATACGGTTTTGATTGCCTTGAAGCATAAGCTATTACCTTTCCATGTTGCATCAAAACATAGCCTAATCCTTTCTTAGATGCATCACTATAAATTTGAAATCCTCCGAGAACGGATGGAAGAGTCAAAATAGGAGCGGACACCAATCTCCTTTTCAACTCCTCAAAACTCTCTCTCGTTCATCCGTCCATACAAACTTTTCACCTTTTCTCATCAGTTGGGTTAAGGGCAAAGCTAAGCGAGAGAAACCTTCAACAAAACGTCTGTAGTAACCAGCAAGTCCTATAAAACTCCTAACCTCGACATGTCGTAGGTCTTGGCCACTTAGTGATAGCCTCAACCTTAGACGGATCCATGGTGATACCATCAGCAGATACAATATGACCAAGGAAAGCGACTTGTTTTAACCAAAATTCACACTTCGAAAATTTGGCGTACAACTTCTTCTTCCTCAGAATCTCCAAAACTATCCGGAGATTTTGCTCATGCTCTTCTTGGACTTGGAGTAAACCAAAATGTCGTCAATGAAGACGATAACGAACTTGTCGAGAAACTCATGGAAAACACGATTCATTAGGTCCATAAACACACAGCGATTTGTCAAACCGAAAGGCATAACGAAATTCATAATGACCATATCAGTACGAAGCGGTCTTAGGAACATCTTGCTCCCACACGTAGGCTGATGATAACCGGATCTCGATCAATCTTCGAAAAGAACTTAGCTCCTTGCAGTTGATCAAACAAATCATCAATACACGGCAGAGGATAACGGTTACGAATAGTAATACGGTTGAGTTCACGGTAGTCGATACATAGACGCATACTTCCATCCTTCTTCTTCACAAACAAGACATGTGCACCCCATGGAGAAACACTGGGTCAAATAAATCCATTTTCTATCATCTCTTGCTGCTCCTTCAATTCCTTCAGTTCTACGGTGCCATACGATACGAGCCTTCGAAATCGGTTCAGCACGTGAATTAACTCAATGCTAAACTCAACTTCTCTAGTCGGGGAATACCGGAAGTTCATCGGAAAAACGTCGGTGAATTCGCAAAACAAGTAAAGGTTTTCAATGTTAGGACTCTCCAAATATGTGTCCTTAACAGACGCCAGAAAACCTTGGCACCCATGAGCAATCATAGTCCGTGCCTTCATAGCATAAATGAGCTTAACAGATTTGAGAGGTTGAGAACCATAATAAACAAATTTAGGATGTTTTACGTCTCCAAAGATCACTGTTCTAGCATAGCAGTCAATTGAAGCTCTATGATAAGCCAACCAATCCATGCCTAGAATGATATCAAAGTCGACCATATCGAGAGGATACAGATTTGCAAAGCGAATACGATCATCAAAACGAAGAGGACACTTAACGTATGTATGATCAATGATCATGTGGTTTTTCATAGGCGTAGAAATCGATAAGTGATTTGCTAATTGTTTGGGCTTCATATTAAGTTTCTTAGCAAATGTGACAGATATAATGGAGTGTGTGGCACCGGTATCAAATAAAGCGAAGACAGAATAATCATCAATGAAAAGATTGCCCGTAATGTACGAAGTGCGCTCCCTGATTCGAGTAGTAGCATAAACACGTCCAGTAGTAGGTGGCGGCTTGATGTAGTTTCCGGGAATCACCGGGTTCTTCTTAGGGCAATCCTTGATCTTGTGAGTAGTGGAACCACAAGAGAAACATCCACCAGTGGCCTTGAAACACGGTCTCGGATGAGCCTTTCCACAAGTAGTACAGATAGGTGGGGAGGCAAAACTTCAGTCCTTGTCGACGAAGATCCTGAAGCACGACCCTGATATGATCCTCGAGCCGACCGATCCTTGTTGTAACGCGGTTATTGTTACCTTGATTCGGCGATCATTTCCATTCTTACAGCTGACTTTGCTATCGACCCCTCGTCTCAAAGCCTAGAGTCAACATTCCTTCTGGCCGACCGACCCCACTGATCATAACTCCTATCCACTTGACTCCTCGAATCATAACTCTGCCAGTTTCCCTTATAATCATTACTTTGAGTCCTACCTTGAATCCGATCACCATCGCGATTACACTTGTTGGAACCCGAACCCTCATGAAATATCTCAATGTTACGAGCTGCGTCATTGCAGGCCGACACATCCTCATACTCAGTGTTAAGCTGTCGGTCCAACACCCACTTCTTCAATCCCCACTTGAAGTGCTTAGCCTGACGCCTACCATCTCCGGATTCGTTCCCACAAAACTTACCATCCTCATAAACCTACCCATGTACTCATTTGAGTTCTCATGATCAAACTGGTAGATTCCTTGATAATCCCTCTCGTACCTTTCTGTTCAAAGATCGTGGAAGTAACGGTTATAGAAGATAGTCCGAAACTCAACCCAAGTACAAGTAATAGCAAAAGCATCTCCTCCTCTTGCCTGTTTGAGTGCCTTCCACGGTTCAAAGCATCACCCTCCAATTTAAATGCAGCCAAACGGGTCTTAAATTCATCTCCACAACCCGATACTTCAAACGGCTTCTCAATATGAGTGATCCGGTCCTCGGCCTCGATGGGAGTAGCAAAGCGGTGCTAAATGAAAGAGGCTTGAGCTTAAAGCGCTCGAGCCAAGTATGAATGCCGACGGGTTGATTTCCTCCACCACTACCCGAAGCACCATTTTGATTCTGAATGTTGTTGATCACCTGTGTCATCACCTCGGTGTAGTAAGACCAGGAAAAGAGTGTTGGCGCGATTAGCAATCGCACATCCAAGTCGGGAACATCATCGTCTCCATCAGCTCACCGTTAGTACGGACGAGTTTGAACCATCTGAACGATATTCAAACGGTTAGCAAAATGAACAAAGGTGAGATACGAAATGGAAGTTCGCAGAAGGAAACCTAAAGTCTACCCAATCCTCACAGGTCAAAGCCTAAGCTCTAAGGGTCTCAAAACCTATGGTCCATATGTCACGTGTCCGACTACAAGTCGTAAACACAGGCTCGATGCCGAAATTGTAACGCCCGACCGACAAGGGTAAAGGAATCACAAGTAATGGTGTCATATCAAAGCAAACATAAATATCCAAAAGAAATCTTAACATAAATGCAGAATAATTCAAGTCAAAACGACTTCAATACATAGGTCCCAGCGGAAAAATAACTCTAACAAAATATCCGAAATAATAAGTCTTAAATGGCATCATAAGATCAAAGCTAAATAAATCTCTAAGGTAAGTCCACTCATGCACTCATCCCAAAGCAAAACCCGGCTTCCAATGCTTAGATACCTGCCGCGGAAGAAAAGAAAGTGCGGTTGAGCTTCAAAAGCCCAGTGAACAGATATGAAAGCAAAGCGAATACTAAACGATATCGAATGTGAAATATAATAAACGAAAGATAGCAAAATCATAATCATTTTCAAAGTATAAATCAGAATTAGCGAATAAAGATTATAGTTAACTACCACGAGCCCGAAACAAATATCGGATCATAAACATATTCTCATAAGGCAACATTTCTCGTAAGGCAACATTTCTCGTAAGGCAACATTTGTAGGGGAGAACTACCGAGTTATGAAGGGCGCATGCACGCAACATCAATCATCGGATAACAGATAACGATAAGGATAACGGATAACGTGATACAGATAACAGATCTAGGATGCATCCATACACTCCTTCCTACATATACAAAATATGCTCCACTATCCAGAACGTGGCGAACATCACTCTCGCCCTAGAGTCATATCGAAGTGCATCATCGATACGGACATGGAACCCCATGACTAGTGAAATATTTGGCTCGGGTGTCAAACTATCTTAGGTCAAAACAGAATGTCATAACTGACGGATCATATTTTATCGAAAGTTATTCATATTTCCAAAATCAGAGTTTTCATATCATATAGTTCAAAATTAGATATTTCATAATTCGAAATCGAGTTCGATAAGCAAAGCTCAAACAAAACAGAATGGGGTTCATAGCAAAGGCTTAGGAAACCTTAATAGAAAAGCTAACGAAGAAAAGCGTTAAAAGGAACCTTTATGAAAGGTCGGAATATCGTACCTTATTCCAAAGCAAATGATCAAAAGTAGAAATACGGAAGGCAAAGGATTACTCCTTCTTCACATAACCTATACACATTAACGGTCGTCCATGTTATTTATGATTCCATAATCGTCGAAATGATCTTTTAACATTTGGTATTTATACTTAGTGTATTCAGTAATCTTAATACTTTAGGATTTTATGATAAAATGAGACTTAAGTGCTTTATAATTAATATCGTAGATTAGGGTTCATTATGTCATTTATTAAAGTTTAGGGTTAAATGTGAAAATAGTTTAAACGTCATAACTCACACATGAAATAACAAATTAATACTCTTAGCTTCAAACCCTAATCGACTCTCATTATGTTCTAGGGTTTTCTCCTTCTTTTAATATCACATTAAGATACATTTACTTTTCATGTTACGTCTTTTAATGACTCGCTACTTAACCTAACTCTTCATGTCTTAACCATACGTTACTTATATATATGCTATACTTCAACTTTTATTCCCATGCACGTTTATGATTTTATGTGACATACAAGTTACTTATTACTCGGATTAAATACACATTTACACACACACGCACTATAGCTTTGACTAGATATGACCACGTACTACGTTTACATATCTACAAGCTCACTCTACTTATAAAACACACGTGTGGTACAAGGTTCACAATCCATTTAGGTTTCGATTCGCATGGTTCGGTTCACACTTCAAACTAGGTTTAGGTTTACATGACCTTTACTTAATAAACACACATTCAAAAACTCTTATATGGTTCGGCTAATATATATATAGGTTCGGCTAATATATATATATAGGTTCGGCTAATAGGTTTTACATAAACCCTAGCTCATCTACGTACTTTACATATTCAAGTTATCATGTTTTACACCTTAGCCGAAACATACACATGGTTCGGTTCTCATGTATGTGGTTCGGTTCTCATATGCTCGACCTAACCATGATCCGATTCAATAATACATATTACATACATGTTCTCTTAATCATTACAAAGTTCAATTCATATGGTTTATGTTTGTTGTTTCATACGGCTCGGCCACAAAATAAAACACAAGACCCGACTAAACAAATATGATACAAAAATGTTAACGTAAGGTGTAACGAAAGAAGACGAGAAAAACATTGTTATACCTTAGCTTGGTTGAAGCAAAGTCTCGACACCAAGAGTGCAGGTATTCGGCCGAATGAGAGCAAGGAAAAGAAAGAGGCAAAGAAAACTAGGGTTTCAATTTTGTATCTTATGTTTGTATATATAGGGAAACAATTAGGTAAATCTTGAGGTGGTGTATGGGCTTCGGCCTGAGGTCCAACCGAACACCCAAACAAACGCCCACCTTGGCTTCTTGGACTCTCGGCTTGGCAAAAGAAACGAGCCCAAGTGGTTTCCCAAATAACGAAAGCAAGGTCCAACTAATCGGCCCAACACTTTAACTAAACGCGTTTAACTCTTTCGTCGTACAAAATCGATCACGTTCACATATTAGTTAAGTTTTAATTATTCGTAAGTTAGGTTTTAATTTCGTTTAATGATTATAAATGTCTTTTACGTATCTTATAAATTTTGATTCCAATGGTATTTTAGTCTTTATTTATGTTTTAGATTTTCAGGTTTTACATTTATTTTTAGAACTCTGTTAAGTGCGAGAACCCCTTATGTACTCCTAGTAATGCATATTGTGCAACATATCAATGCAACATGGCATTTTTGTATTATTAAACTTTTTTATTTAATCCAAAAGGGTATAATAGTAAAAGTCAATTTTATATTATTTTTGATTTTTTAAAATAAATCATGTTTTTTAAAACATTCAATTTTCGATTTTTTTTTATTTTGCCTTATTTTCGTTCGTTTTTTTTTTTCCTGAACATGCATGTTTTAAAACTAATATAGTGCATATGTGTTTTTATGAATTAATCTTATTATTTTGATTTTTGAAATAGTTTTTTTTGTCATAAATGTTTTTCAAATGAAAATGTGCATATGTGTTTTTAGATCACGTAAACTTATAACAACCAAGAACATAATGTTAAACACAAAATTCGATATAGATTGAAATACAATTAAAATACAATTTATAATAAGAAGAAATACATGAATATAATCTATCTTTACACTTGTGCACTAACAATAATTAACGTAAACGGACATATGTGCACAAAACGTGTGTTTGAAGTTTCTCATCATAGTATTTTGAACATGTGTGCATGTCTTCCAAAAACATACATGCACACCTTCCAAGAACATATATGTACTTCGAGTATGTGTGCACGCCTTCAAAGAACGTCATGCCTAGAAAAAATAATAGCCAAGATTAAATACTTTTAAAATAAAACTTAAGATAACATATCACACATGGACAAGCTTAAACTAACAAACACAAATAAACAGGAGAATTTTTTTTTATGTATGCAAAACATATATAATGTAATCACAAAACTATATGTTTTGTGATTACATACACAAAACATATATGTTTTATACGTAAACATATATGTGCATCTAACGACCCATATGCCCCATTTCTCTTTTTAGACTGAACTTCTTGATTTTACCCATTTAACTCATTCAAGATAAATTGCAACACAAATCAATCCCTTTTTCAGTATATTTATCACATCTATCATACATCTATACTAGTGACAAGCTGTCACATAAATCATAGGTCTAGAAAAACAAAGTGTTTAGAAAATGATTTGTTTCAGTCTAAACAAATCACCGATGCCTCCATTGGGGATTTACTTCATAAAGTGTAGTATTAATTTACAAACCATGAGTAAATTACAAGAAAATGAGATTGAAGTATATCAATGCTATTATGAAAGTTACTTTGCACGAACCAAGAGTGAAGATAAAAGGAACAGGTTCACCAGTTTCATCTTTGTGGTCGTAAGTTGAGTCAAAGAGCCACCCCGCTTAGCACCTAGCGTCCATAGTAATGAATGGAAACCTGTCCCTCAACCATGACCAAGCCAATTAATTAAACACCAGGTTTAGGTATGCAGTTCACACATGTTAAAATTTATAGCAAAATGCGTTTGGACAGCTGGAACAGCTTTGAAGATGACGATTACTAGAAACCTTTGCAAATGCATTAAACGCACATAACATACAAGAAGTAACAATTTCAGTAATAGTTGAATTAAATTAAATTTCTGGTCGATTTCATAACCGCAGACAATCTGCTGCCTCATTGCTACCAACCATGCATATCACTACACCCTTATTAGCTAAGAAGATCATCATCACTAATTTGATCAGGTGAAAAAATTGAACAACCATGTAACGAATATAATTACTTGTATTTCTAGAAAAAAATTACATTGTCCTCCTAACATAGCCAAAACTGAGATTGCTCGATCATTTCTACACTTATGTTTACATTCAGTCATAATAAACCGCTCAACTTAATTATCTACTTGAAACAAGTAAGTATAATTAAGACCTGATCGCCATTGACTGGAGAATCAATGCGAGTACCGACACAAATATCAAGCAAAAGTGAGTGCTTATCACATTCCTACATTATATTCTCAAGAAACTATTATAGTACATGAGATAATTATGATGCGAAACATAATGCATGCTTTATTATAAAGACTAGTTGTTAAGAGAAAGATAACAAACACTTACTTTGCCACTTTCTCTAGGGTGACATATAGTAGCTTGTAACTACAGTTCCCTGAACATATCTCTCTTAAAACATCTTGTTGATTAGTCCACTCCATATTCGCACTTAAGTAAGTAGCGTAACCTATAATACAAACCAAAAAGATATTACAGTACTTTTAATTTAACGTCATTTAAGCTTTTGAAATGACTATAAAGGAACCTTAATAGATGTTAACGCGCGAGAAATACAAATGCATACCTGCAAGAGGTGCATGATTTGATCTTGAATCAATGAAACAAGGGGTGAGATAACCAATGTTATGCCAGAATAGATAAGAGCAGGTAGCTGCAATAGAAGCAGTGTGTAAGACACATCAAAGCATTACACATTGTTCAAAACAAATAACGCCAATCCTAGACTAAAAATATTAGCAACACCTTACTAAATAAATATTTAATTATTAAAAAAAAGTTCATAAAAATTTGGAAATGTAAGAAGCAGATCGTATTTGTTTTCGATTTTATTAATGACAGGAGTTAATTATAGAGTTGATGAGAACATACATGTGTATCTTAATACGATTAATAACATGTTTTTAATTTTGTCAAAATCCTAATGATATCTCAGGTACTCCGACTACTAGTACAGCAGGTAACAGGTAAGAATACAAAAAATGTCCCAAATCTTATAACTTATTAGCGTGTACCAAAGCTCCTTAGATTAACTAATGCCGGAATACAGTACTTGATAGGTCAAGCTTTTTCCACCTCCAGTTGGCATTAAAACAAAAACGTCCTTCCCACTCATTGTCGCATTGATCACATCTCTTTGGTTAGGTCGAAATGAGTGATTACCAAACACCCTCTTGTTATTAGCCTGATCAGAACAAATGGAACAATTATCACTAGAGTTTGCAGAGAAAAGACTCAGCATATCAGCCATGGCACCCATACTTCTACTGTGTATGTGGATCAAAATTTATGTACCTCAATTTCAGTAAAACAAGAAACAATGTTGCAAGTATGCATGACAAAACTAATAACTTGCCAACTAAATTTTTGAAGCATCATCATTAAAGTGATTTTTTATACGTAATCCAATCACAAAACTTACGGATTAAAAAAGTATTGGAATAAACAGAGATCCGAATGATGAAAGATTCAAATGGATCAAAAGCCTATTACAAACAATTAACTATTATTGAAAAAACAAACCATATTATAACAGCATTATCAAAAGGAGAACAAGAATAATAACAATAACATACCAATTAATTTTTTTTGGCTATTATTAATAATTCGAAAGATTAAAATGGATCAAATAGATGAAGATGGAGAGCAGCGGTTATTGTACAACTTACCTTAGCCACATAAACAAAGCCAATACAAAAATAATAACTATAATATTTGAAATTACATTCACATACAAACCTTATATCACTATTCAGACCCCAAGATCAGTAGTAACACATGACATGTGAAAACAATACGATAGAGAATGGGCGATACTGGCAATTAACGTCGACAAAGAGAGAGATTGGTATTTTTTTATGGTCAAAAAGAGAGAGATTGGTGATTTTTTATGGTCGAACAATGGAACCTAGGAGATAGGCGGCACAAATTTTTTGGGGATGACAGTTTCTAGGTTTTGGAGAAAATAAATCTGTAAAATCAACCTGAAAAATAAGAAACTGTATATTTTGCATGATTATAGGATAATTTTGAATTATCAGTTAAAGAGTGTGTGAATGTTAATTACCCATAATGCCCCTACGAATTAATTATATTAATTTTAAAAAAAATGGTTTACGAAATTATGATTGGTCAATGAGAGTTCTCGCAGTTCTCGCACTTAATAGGGTTCTCAAAATAAAGATACACTATATATATATATATATATATATATATATATATATATATATATATATATATATATATATATATATAGTAAGGATCCAGTGAGAAGTAAATTAAAATAAGAAGTGGTGAGAAGTGACCAAAACAACCCATTTGAGATGCAACGACTTGCATTAGATGCATTTCTATTCGTATAGATGCTACATCTTGAGTTTCGAAAGTTAATTTGATGTATAGATGGTGCAAATTGATTTTCATGATTTCGGCACATGCAGAGGAACAAAAAACAAGAGCAATCATGAAATGCATCTAATATACGTATATGCATCTGATTAAAAGCTAGAATACACAATATGGTGCGTTATAATGCATCTAAGATTATAGGGATGCATCTAATTTAGGTCGGTGCATCTCGGATTTGCGGTTATAGTTCTTCTTATTCCTTCTTATTTTAAGTAATCTTCTTATTTGATCCTAACTCTATAAATATATATATATATATAGTGAAACTTTATTTTCAGAACCCACTTTAAGTGCGAGAACTGCGAGAACCACCTTTAAACCGTTAGATTACTTGATCAATGGATGAAAATACATGTGGCATTTTCGTAATAAAATTAAAGATTAATAAATATTAAAAAAAACAGGAGGGTCATTTAGGGTATTTCGATATAAATATTTTCTCAAAAACTGTCCCACATTCTTAGTTATTTCTCTTTCTCTCTCACATGTATTATACTCAAACCTAATTCATCATTTTTCAGCCGCCATCAAATTTCTTTACATCTTTCCATGAATATTTAACAAAAACCGGGATAACTAAGCCTCCCTGGAATAAAAAACAACTGATCAAAAAACAACCTATGTAAAACCGATCTAAAAATTGTTGGTGTAACCGGATCTAAAAATCGTTGGTGTAACAAACAACCTAAACAACTGTTTATGTCCCGTTGTGGTTGTTTTGTTTTGTCGCTGAGGGGTTGTGTTGTGGTGGCCGTGATATGAAACGACACGGGTTTAGACTTATTTCATTGTAAGTTTACGGTTCCTTAATTTTATCATGTTTGGGTTCCGATCTGAAAACAAAAAATATGGGTAATGAAAAAAGTTTGAATTGAAAAACTGAAAGTATTATTCGTATTTGATGTTGATATGTGAAGCAACAGGTTTTTTCCTTTAATTTGATTTCGAAATGAATTGGTTTTCGATCTGAATTCGTTTTTGGTCTAAGATATAATATTTGGGTTTCGATCTTGAAACGAAATATGGATTTTGATTTGAAAAGCTAAAAGTTTTGGATCTTGAAACGAAAAATAGGTTTGATTTGAAAGTATGGATCTTGAAACGAAATTAAAGGTTTGATTTGAAAGTATTGAGTTGAAAGTATGGATCTGAAAGTTATTATTCATTTTGGAAACATATGTGCACATATTTTAGATGAGTATCAGTAATTTATAAAGATGTCGCTGTCATGGATGTTATTAATTTAGAGTTGTAGATCATCAAACAACATTATTCAAAAAGATAAATATTACCTTTACTTGTTTTATTGTTACTGGTTATTGTAGTTATGAAAAGATAAAATATTACTCCGTAGCTTTTGTATTCTATGCTTATGATTAACTATTATCACTTAAAATTACTTGTTATTGTAATGGGATCTAACTAATGAAAACCATATATGTTTGAGAAGATTCGATGTTTTTAAACATGTATGTTCAAAACATGTATGTTTTAAAACAGGTATATTTTAAAAAATGATTGTTCATAAATGAAATGCTTAAAACATATATGTTTTAAAAACAGGTATGTTTTTTATTTAATAAGTGTAATTATTATTTTTTTCAAAGATTTCATGTTTGCCTAACAAATATGTTTCCTAAAACATACATGTACTCATGAACATGTATGTTTATTAAGTGTAATTATTGTATTTTTTCAAAGACTTCATGTATGTTTAATAGTTTCAACACAATTTTAAAAATAATATATAAATAATATTTTGTAGATGTTTTAGTAGTTGCATATATGTATTTTAACAAGTGTGCATACATGTGTAATAATGAAAAGGAAGTGGAAGCAATTATTACTAGAATGTATTTTAACGAGTGTGCATACATGTTTTAGTAATTGCATATATGTATTTCAAGACAATTCTATTTTAATAATATTATTGTTGCTAATTTTTGTACTTTTCTTTGTATCAGGTGTAATTACAACAATGTTTATTTTAACAAGTGTGCATACATGTGTAATAATGAAAAGGAAGCGGAAGCAATTATTACTATAATGTATTTTAACAAGTGTGCATACATGTTTTAGTAATTGCATATATGTATTTCAACACAATTCTATTTTAATAATATTATTGTTGCTAATTTTTGTACTTTTCTTTGTATCATGTGTAATTATTACAACAATGTTCACCACTATGAGTGTGCATATATGTCCGCCTTTGGAGAAAAAGTTGACGGTTACGCGTGCGTATATATGTCCGACTTCTTAAAATGATGATAACAATGAGTGTGCACATATGTTCATTTTGTATTGAATGTTTATTAGTGCTCACGTGTATAGATCGATTATATTCATGTATTTATGCTTTTTAGAAATTTGTATTTTAATTATATTTCAATCGATATCAAAGTCTGTGTATAACATTTATGTTTTTGGATTGTTATAAATTTTATTATATTAAAAAACTCATATGCACCTAACTATTTTTGGGAACATATATTGTAGCATTAAATCTAGAAATATGCTATCTTAACAAAAACATATACGCACTAAACATGTTAGCTTAAAAACATATATGCACTAAATCTGAAAAATACTATCTAAAAAAATAATAATAAAAAAAAAGAAAAAAAAACCGGATTTAGTAAAAAAAAAGTTCAAAAAAAAAAATTATTGTCTTTTACTATTATACCCTTTTGGATTAAATAAAAAAGTTTAATATTTAAAAAAAATATAGATATTTTCAAAAATGCCATTTTGCATTGATATGTTGCACACTATGCATTATTAGGAGTACATAAGTAGTTCTCGCAGATAAGGTGGGTTCTGAAAATAAAGGGACTATATATATATATATATATATATATATTGTAGAGATCCAGTGAGAAGTAAATTAAAATAAGAAGTGGTGAGAAGTGACCAAAATCACAAATTTGAGATGCAACGACTTGCATTAGATGGACTTCTATTCATATAGATGCAACATCTTGAGTTTCAAAAGTTAACTTGATGTATAGATTGTGCAAATTGATTTTCATGATTTCGGCACGTGCAGAGGAACAAAAGACAAGAGAAATTATGAAATGCATGTAATATACGTATGTGCATCTGATTAAAAGTTAGAAAACACACTATGGTGCGTTATAATGCATCTAAGATTATAGGGATGCATCTAATTTAGGTCGGTGCATCTCGGATTTGCGGTTATAGTTCTTCTTATTCCTTTTTATTTTAAGTAATCTTCTTATTTGATCCTAACTCTATATATATATAGGCTCCGGTTCCATTGAGAAGGTTTTTGTTTTGATAAGATTGAGAAATCTTCGTTTGAGCAAATTGATTCGTGTTTTTGATTTGATTCACAAGTAAACATCATTTTATGGTGAATCGAATCTATAAATCACAAATTTGATTCACAAATCATTGTTAAAATCGAGTTATGATGATGATTCACTAAATTTGTACAGATGATTCAGTATTCTACATATATCGCAAAATCGAGAGATTTTTAACATTGATTCAAATTTTTTTTACACATTTTGAATTTTAATCACATTAAAATGAGTTTTACGCTTGAAAAACATGAATCAAAGTTAAAAATCTATCATTTTTGAAAACCTTCTCAATCTTCTCAAAATAAAAACCTTCTCAATCGATCCGGATTCTATATATATATATATATATAATTTTGTAGATGATACATATGTTGTGGGGTGACGATTACAAGATTTTCAATTCCGATATTGCTGGGACCTTGAAACAGTAACTAAAATCGCTTTCTTCGAATTGAACGCTAATTCAAATGATATGATTATATATGTACGCATCACCGATCACGTATGCATAAGTATGCATATATAAATTCTTAAAGTACATTATAATGAATCCATAGCTTGGTAAAGTTTAGAAGTGCTTCTAACCAATCCTAATGTTGTGAATCTGTTATAGGCAGTTGGGTGACAAACACTGGATTGGGTAAAAGATGCAGGGCACCTGATACCTTTAAAGCAACCGTTCGCATACAACAAACGCCTTAAATATCTTCTTGAACGCGTGACAAAAGATGACCAATAAGTTGATGAACATGTCATATAGCAAACATGTCATGTGTCAATACATTATCATCTTATATTATTTCTCTCTCGTTTGTTTGGATTAATTTCTTCGTTTATCTTGTAACATATACGCACCAAAGTTGGCAGTCATTCCTGATGGATCGATGTACTCTAACCAAACTAACTTAAATAGCTTGTTAAGGTTTAATAACCTCGGATAAATCCTAAGTTATTAACAAAGAAACACTGAGCAAACTCTATTAAGTATGCGGAATTTACTTAACAAAGCTAAGAAGAATAACTTTAACTTGATACGATTTAATTAATAACACTAACTCTGCTTATTATGCAGATTCTTTAACAACTCTAATAATATCGAACTTCTCTAAACTTGTGAACTTGTAAACTCTAAAACTCGTACGTCTAATGCCAATCTAGGGGTCCTTTTATAGGCTCAAGGATATCCCTAGTCGGTTTACAATTTGTATCCTTGTACGACAAGTAATCTAATAAAGAATATTCTAGAATTACAAGACTTTCTATAAACGAATAAAACAGTTCTTTTTTCTTGCAGTACTTTGACTTCAATCAGCAGTACTTTGACTTTATCTTTAGCAGTACTTTGACTCTTTGACTTTTTCCAGTACTTTTATCATTCTTCAGCACTTTCATATCCCAACAATTCCAATGTAAATCAATTTGATTTAACCCTTAAAAATGTCGTCTCTAATCAGATAGAGATTTTATTGTTGGGATTTTAGATTTAGTTAACCAAGTAATACTACGAGTATGCAGCGGAATTTAGATCTAGTTTATGCAATTAGGTTAACACATAATTAATAAACAATAAATAATAAAAGAGATCAAGAAAACTAACCTTCGTAGTCAACCGCAAGTAATTAACGAACAAGAAACCAAGTATTCAAAACGAATACCTCTACGAGTCCACACACAAACACTTAACCACGAATACACCCGATAAAGCTAGTCGTGAACGTTTACTCAATCAACCCTTTAATACTTGAACAAACACGAACCAAGAAAACCCAATAACACCTTCTAAACTTTCTGTCTGAGAAAACCAAAACAAGTCCGAGAACTTTCTGTCTTGTCCGATATTAGACTCGCCTTGTCCGATATATTTTGCTTATGTCCGAGAACCAATAAAACGTACCCCTTGCTGCAACACTATGTTCGACCAGCAACTTTGAGCAAGAACACCAAACGAACAAACCTCTAAACAATCTTGGATCAAACTAATGCAAGTTTAGAGTTTCGATTAAAACCAAACAAAACCCTAATCGGATGAATAAAATCCGATCGGGTATAGGCTCCTTTTGATGATAGATCGACTATGATATTGGCATAGTTAGGGATGGAAATCGTTAGGAATGAATGGCTAGGTGTAGGGTATATATACCCTCCAAAACCTAGTGTACATGGGCTCAAACTTGAGCACCAAGTTACTTTTCTTTCCTAATCCAAACACAACTCTATGTTCATGTTTGTAACTGATCCAAACACCCCTTCAAGTTCCCGGCAAATGGGCTTGGATCCAACATGTAATTGGTTCAAGTTTATTGGACAAAATAAGGGTCGAGTATAGTCTAAGTAGTAAACGTGTACAACGTACTCTCGTGTTTAACGTGTGTGCCCCCATAGGCTCACACACTTCTAGTCGTTTTCATGCATATCAAAACGCTTATTCCATTGCCTAGATGCTTGCTTAAGTCCATAAATGGAACGCTTGAGCTTGCATACTCGGTTAGGATATTTAGGATCAACAAAACCCTCAGGTTTCTCCATATAGACCTCTTCGTAAAGATGTCCATTGAGGAAGGCGGTTTTGACATCCATTTTCCATATCTCATAATCATAAAACACACCTATGGCTGTGAGAATCCTTATAGCTCTACTGTCTGCAACAGGAGAAAAGGTCTCTTTATAATCAATCCCGTAGGTTTGAGTGAAGCCCTTTGCTATGAGCCGAGCTTTAAAGGTGTATACCTTACCATCCATGTCGGTTTTCTTCTTGGAAAGCCACTTGCTGCCAAATGTCTTGCAGTTAGGAGGAAGCTCAACTAACCCAGAAGTTATTGTCTTTCATGGATTGCATTACCTCATTCATCGCATCAAGCCATTTCTTGGATTCAGGATCCAGCAATGCAGCTTTATAGTTATTGGGTTTACCAAGATCCCCTAACTCATGTTCCTCAGCATCGATGTATAAGCACATACGATCAGGAGCACGGCGTGTTCTTGCGGACTTTCGAATTGGAATAATATCACGTTGAGGTTCATCAATTTTTTGATCATACTCATCATGATGTAAGCTAGTGTCTACAAAAGGATTTGTATCTTCATCTTGAATTATTGTAAGATCTTCTAGACTCCCACTTGCTTCTTAATCCATGAGATTGCTCTCAAAGAACTCAATATTTCGAGCAACAATAACTTTGTTCTCTGATGGAAGGTAGAAAGAATATCCATTCTTTCCTTTGGGTATCCTACAAAGATACACTTAATAGATCTGGGTTCAAGCTTGTCAGGATTGGTAAGTGTATCATGCTTAACAAGTGCCTCACAGCCCCAGACTTTTAAGTAAGACAGCTTAGGGGCTTGCCCATGCCATACTTCGTATGGTGTCTTATCAACCTTCTTAGTTGGAACCATATTAAGAATGCGTGCAGCAGACTCAAGGGCATAATCCAAAAAGGACTTTGGAAGAGTAGTTTGGCTCATCATAGAGCGAACCATGTCAAGCAGTGTTTGATTTCTCCTTTCAGACACACCATTATATTGTGGAGTGTAAGGAGGAGTTCTATGGGTAATAATCCCATGCTCCTTTAGATGATCCAAAAACTCTTGACTCATATATTCACCCCCACGATCAGAACGCAGTGACTTAATGGTCTTCCCGAGTTGGTTTTCTACCTCCTTTTGAAACACCTTAAATGTTTCAAACACTTCATGTTTATGTTTCAACAAGTAAACATAACCATACCGACTATAGTCGTCAATAAAAGTGATGAAGTAACTTGCCCCTTGTCTTGACGCAATTCTAAATGGGCCACATACATCGGTGTATATTAGTTCAAGTAGATCTTAGTCCTTTCCACTTCATGTGTATAGGGTTTTCTTGCCATCTTACCAGACATGCATGAAACAGACTTTTTAAGTGACTTAATGTTAGTTGACTTGAGAAGTCCATCATGTTGCAACTTCTCCATGCGTTTCTTGCTAATGTGTCCAAGACGACCATGCCACAAGAGAGCAAAGTCCAAGTTAGACTTGGCTCTTTTATTGCTAATAGCAAACATATAACTATCATTTGTATTTGAACAAGACATATCAATTTCATAAATACCATTCCGTGGAATAGCAGTAAAATAAACAACGTTATTCTTAGAAACTGAAATTGCATTATTCGATTCAAAATGATTAACAAACCATCGTCATACAAACACAACTCTACGTTCATGTTTATAACCGATCCAAACACCCCTTCAATTGGCCGGCAAATGGGCTTGGATCCAACATGTAATTGGTTCAAGTTTATTGGACAAAAGATGGGTCGAGTACAGTCCAAGTAGTAAACATGTAAAACGTACTCTCGTGTTTAACGTGTGTGCCCCTATAGGCTCACACACTTCTAGTCGTTTTCGTGCGTATCAACTCCCACAATCCAACATTTATGTGCTTATGTATTTGAGCATATGTCCCTTGTAAAGTTGTAAGACCTCAAGTTTGGAATGTATTTGTCATATCTAATAAGTAGTTTTACGTTTGGGTGAAAGCTAAAGATACGCAATATATTTTCAAATTAACAGAGCTACGCAACTTATTACAAAAATTATCATGCTCGCTAATATGCTTTCAAATTATGAACAAGCTCGCTAACTTTTCAAGTGAATTGACTCAAATACCCTTAACTTTTTCCCCTTTAAATTTGTTCTTGAATTTTCATTTATTTTAAATTAAAACTCTATCATTTTTTTAGATTCTCACTAACACACCGTCACAAACCAGAATCAAACTGCCTCATCTACAAATTGATAAAACCCACTCGATGTTTCTCACAATAACATACTCCGTCGTCATAACCATCTGCTAAGCAATCCTTTACACACCAATACGCCATCACATACCCCATCACAAACCACAATCAAACCGCCTCCTCTACACACCATACAGATTCATCATCAAAAGGTGTTCTTCACCAACACACCAATCCTTAAAATACATATTCATCATCAAACCACAATCAAATCAAATCAAATTCATGATCTAAACCCAAATCGAGTAGGTTTTATCACCACCAAGATCAACATGTTCACTTCTTTACTGGCAGTAAAAATCAAACCTACATGGTGTTAGTGACCCAAGGGTCATGTTGGGTTGTAACTGATTTGTAACAGGTCATAATGATTAAGCCATATTGGGTTGCAATGGGTTGGAACATGTTATTGGGTGAGGCGGTGTTCTGGGTTCTAATCATGGTGTCTTAGTGAAAAACACCTTTCGTGAAGACATTTAAGTACAAACACTTATAGTTGAGAAGAGAAAATGAAATGAATCTTAGGAAAAGCATCTTGTTTTATATAGTCTGAATATTGATGGAAAATCTTGAATTGTTGAATTGTTTTAAAAAATTGTTGGATTCTTAAAATGTCGTAATACCCATTAAATTCGTGAGAAAACAAATATAGAAATAAATTTCTTAGCACCCATTAGTTTTGTGGATTTTGAAAAATTGATGGCCAGAATCCGAAATCTGGAAATAGAATGGCCGGAATATGTGGGAGTTAAGAAATCAAGTATATGTTGAAATTATAACAGATTTTGGGTTTTGGAACTTGAAATGCCGAAATCTGGAATTGAATGGCTAGAATCTGGAATTTTAATGAACATTATTTAAAAATAACTATAATTTTAAGAACAAATTCAGTGATGAAGAAGATAAGGGTATTTTAGTCAATCACGTGGAAAGTTAGCGAGCTTGATCAAACTTTAAAAGTATTTTGGTTATATTGGAAATTTATAAAATATGTTGCGTAGCTATGTAAATTTGCAAAAATATATTACGTATTTTTAGCTTTCACCCTTTACCCTTTTTTTGTCATGTTTATAAAAGGTCTTGAACTCAAACTCTACCCTAACTACAAAGGATTGTATCATGTGTGAATCGTTCTAAAATTAGTTATTGTAGTTTGTTGATTGACAAATTAAATCATGAATGTGCCATTTAAAACTGAATTATTTAACTGAGAGCATTGATATCTCATTAATTATGTTAGCAGCTTATGAGAAAGTGTAGGCCCGAAATAGTAGTCAAACCTTCACTCGCCATTCACTGGCCACCAATCGATGAATGTAGAAATCAAGGAACTGAGTGATGTAGAATAAAGTGTACCAACCAAGTATCAAGAAAAAGGCGATTTCGTGAGTGCTATGAATGTCTAAGAGTTTAAGTTATTGCATCATCAAGTAATTAATCTTTAAACACCGTTTATATGTGTTGGATTAGATTATATCATTGATTAAACGATCTTTCTATCAAAGGTCTGGTCTGCATAACATTTATGTGTTTATTTTTCGATATGTAATTTTTATAAGTAATGTAAGTGTCAAATGGAGCATGTTTGGAATTTTAAATTGGAAAGGATCAAAAAGTGATTATCATCATGATGGAGTTTTCAGGTGGGTACCACTGACTGATTTCCTATATCAGTAGCTATTTGTTGTTTCTTTTAACTTGGTTATAATAACTACAAAGTTAATGTATTCAAGCTCTATGACTTAGAAATATAATGAAAATACTTTGTTAAAAGATAAACGTAAAGTAAAAGAGACAGTTTTTCAACGTTTAATTCTATTTGCAATTAACAAAGAATTATAACCAAGTGTTTTCGGAAAAACGCTTGGGATTGAATTACAATTATGGTAATTCTTCTCACTAAACTTAAGCTAAGCTTAAGTACAACTATGCTAAACCAACTGAGCTATTTTCAGGGACTTAATTGTATTTGGAGGAGAGAAATATGTTTTTGAATGTCAACGCATTAAGTGTACAAACTTTTCAACTTTTCTACTCCTACTTATGGTCTTATTTTTACACAATGATTTACAACCGTTCTTTAAAATACAAAGATGACCTAAGCTATTTTGGACAAAATACCTGCGTATTTTGTCTCTGTTACAATGACTACTTTAGGTATAGGAGAATGATGCTTTGTGAATGGTAGTGATGACACTGCTCTTGGTCTTTAGCCTTTCAGGAAAAGTTTGAAATTTGCTTGATAAGGACTCCCCCTTATTCATTTCAAACTTATCCTGCCTTTACTTCAGTCTTTAGCCTTCAGTCTCTAGGTCTTTAGTCTTTAAGTCTTCAGTCCTAATAGTTGTTTGAGGAGACTTGGGGTTCAGTGAGTTATTTTCATCACTCACTAAACCTATCATCTTCTTCTTTGGCTAAGGTATCATTCACTGAGTCCTGCCTCACTGAATGGAAAGTCTTTCTCTTAGGCTTGTCCTGAGCTTCCTGAAGATGACTCACTGAGTGACTGTTCACTCAGTGACTTAGTAGATGTTCACGGATATTTAACATTTAGGTTATTTTCTATTCAAATCCTAGTTTAAGGATACTTGGGTACTGAGTGAACCCAACATTCTCCCCCTATTTGGATATAAATATAGCCTAAGTGTTTGTGATCAGTGTAAGTGAAAAAAGGTCTTCTTGTTACACTGATGATACTAGAAAGCAAGTAAAGAACACTGATTCAACATAAAACATAATTTATTCATATATTACATTAGTCCTAAATATTGAGAAGAAGACAGTGTGTACAACATTCTCAGTCCAAATAGTATCCCAAGGCTTCAAGCTTCACTTTCTTAGACTTGAGCTTTTCTTGATCAGGGTGATCAACAATATTTTTCCTTAGGCCCATGCATAACTTAGCATTCTCAGTAGTCTTGACATTTGATGTCAATACCAGATGTCTAACCAAGGCATCAATCCCTGCAAGTTCAATGTTACTCCATCTTTGGAAGGTTGGATTCCCATAAGCATCCATGAAGAATAGTCCATACTCAGGCTCTTCTATAACCATATTGTTGACAAATGGAATTCCTTCAGGAGGGACACGATTGCAATCAATTCCACGCACTTTGATTTTAGGTTCAGGCTTAATCTATTTCCTCTTTCTCCCTGAAGGTTGAGCTTGAGATTGTTGAGACGTAGGAGCATGAAGGGCAGTCTGAATTCCAAGATCTTCAGGTATTTTCTTTATTCTTGCGTACCTGTTGCTCAAAGATGTCATCAGGTCCTTGACAATGATGTTCATTTTCTTCTCGATAATTAGACCCAATTCATCTAGCTCACTGATCCCAAAGTCAGAGATCTTGAATAGATCATGTACTTCAAATTCCCTTTTGTCACCGCCGTTATAGAATTCGATTTTTCTGCATTTAGTGTGGTAGAATTTTGGAGAGCAAACCCTAGTTCGTGTATAGTCCGACTTGGACAGTGTTTTAGGGTTCCAAACCCTTCTTTACATCAAGTAAAGCTTGTTAATCCATAATATCACCATGTTTATCCTATGTTTAATTGTTTGTGTGTATGCATGCTTATCTATTATGAGTAGCTCAATTACTATTGTGTTTGCTTAGATCTATGAAACTTAGTTGTTAATTATTGTTAGGTTGTCTCTTGTTTTAATTGATAGACACTAGAGTAAAAAAAACTGGCTTCTTCTTTAATTGTTGCGAGCTTGAACGTCCTAAATAGCATAAAGTTTGAGAGTGCACTTGAGCCATCGTTGTGTTTATTACATGAGTTGTAGCTTTAGGATAATAAAGTATTCGGGGGAGATACTACGGTTGTAACACCCCCAAAATACCGCAGCAGAAGATTGTGTCATTGGGGTGCTACTTCATAATACAAAGTACAAGTTATACAAAACGACCTCTAAATGAGACGTTTTGAAAAGTTACCATTCGATTAATGAAACCATAGTTACAAACAATGAGATTCCAAAATATGATACATAATTGTTTACAAAATGTTTCGAATGGTAAATACGAATGTATAATGTCTTCAAAATATGTCGTGCGACTCTAAGTTCCATGCAACAGATATCGCCTTATTGACCTGAGATAAACATGCTAAAAAGTTTCAACACAATGGTTGGTGAGTTCATAGAGTTTGTTTAACATGTAATCCTTAAAAGAATGTTCACACAGCAAATGCATTGTAAATCCACTCAGTTCCAAGTTCTGCCCATACAAAACTTGCAACCTGTGTGGTCACAACCCACTGCCAAAATATAGTTTGCACAATACACCGGATTATATTCACCCAAGGTCATGAATCTAGTACACAAGGGCGGGGGCATCTTCCCAAATAGCACTATATTACTCCCAAGGTCATGAATCTGGTACACATGGGCGGGGGCATGTACCCGACTTATAGTACTATCAATACCTCTCCGACAGTATAGAGTATTGTGTGTGTATGTATGTAAATACAATTCATGTATTTAAATTAAGCGAGTAAAGTATTTCCAAGCATGTATAACGAAATCAAGTATAACGTAATCAAGTATAATGCAATCAAGTATAATGCAATCAAGTATAACGCAATCATGTATAATGCAATCAAGTATAATGTTTTGAGTATTTATACAAGTAAAAGCAACTAGTTGAGCATGTATCTCCCCCAAAGAGTTAAAACAAGTATTAAAAGAGTAGGGGCTATGACTCACGGTAATCCTTAAAATTTTATAGTACTTGTGAAAGTAAATGAAAATAGTTGAGCATGTATCTCCCCCAAAAGTAATTCAAAACATATAAAAGTAGGGGCTATAAAACTCACATGATAATAACCGATGAATGATACTAGCAAATTGGGCAGCGCTTCAAAGATCTAAATTCAAAAATCCATTTCCTAAACTATAAAAACCTCTAAATCACCTCATATCAATCCCAAAACTATCCTAATTGCTCCCATAATAAAAACTCATCCTTAGAATTAGCCGATCTATCCTTGCCAAAGTTTCAAGAAATTTCTGAGAACCACAGCTCCTATCCGCCATTGTGTAGCTCTTAATCCAACCGCAAAAATACAAAATAAACTTAATTTTTACGTAGAGAATACTTATGCCTTCAACTTATGTGTATAACTCGAAGCCTGAAAATTAAGTATGGAGGGTTGAGGGTGGCGGCATCAAGGAGGAGGAGGGGGTTTTTATGTGTTTTTTTGTGTAAATAATGAAATAGTTCTCTTTCTATTTATAAGGAAAATATATGAAAATATCTAGATATTTTGATGAATAGTGTTTAGATATTTTAATGAATAGTATTTAGATATTTTTGAAAATATCTAGATATTTATAAATAGTAACTAGATATTTATATATTAGGAGTACATAATACATTGTTTATGCATGAAAATCATATAAAAGTATTTACTTGTTCAATTTACGCGAAATTAATAAATAATAAAAATACGGTGAATAGTAACTTGTGAATAGTATTTTTTCAGAAAAAGTTTGAGTCTAATAATGAGCCAAAATACGATGAATAGTAAAAATGAATAGTGAAAATGAATAGTAATAGTGAATAGTGAAAATCCGAGGATGAATAGTTAAAACCCGAAAATGCGAATTGTTACAACGGTATTTGGCGATCCCGGATAGTCTAGAAGAGAGTTACAATTCATAGAACTAGGGAATTAGGTACCCTTATGACCACAAGGAATACAACGCACCAATTAATATGAGGATGTGACAATTCAACCGACCAATAAGAGATAACTAGAGAATAAGAACATCTAAGTAAACACACTTTTAATCATCATAAGAACACACCTTACAATACATAGCTTATCCTTTCTCTTTCACTAGTATAATTAGTCATTAGTTTAATTAGTAAATAGTTAAAATTGGTAGAAGTACCACCCCCCACTCCTATACTCTGAGATATTTACTTGCTTTCAAAAAATATAAAAAGACTAAAAAGAATCACCCTCAACCTCACCTTCTTGTCATACATCTCTACTAGCATCTCTATTCATTTAAAGAACGATCAACCCCCTAGGTTTACCCATACTACACTGCAACGATTAGGTACACTGCCTAGAGGGTTGTAAAGCTTGCTCACGGAAAAGGAAGTCTTTCGACCCCGAACCCGCTATCAAGTTTTTGGTGCCGCTGCCGGAGTATAGAATAGCTAGTTAGTTTTCTATCTCGATTAGGTCTACTCGCTTGATACCTATCAAGTAAGCCTTTTTCTTTTTTCTTAGCTTTCTTTTAATCAATCCCCCTTCTTTGTGTTTTTATTCATAACCTTGTCACTTTTCACCGTGGGTGACATTCCACCAAACAACGATCCACCACTTCATCCACTACCACCACCCAATCAACCACCACTCGACTCGTCAAGAGGTCGTACTCTTGGTGAATACTCTATACCAAGCCGTAAAGGCTATAGGAACACTATTGAGCTTCCTATTCAAGTTCAAACTACGGCCTTGCGATCCGACACCATCTGGTTGGTGCAAAACGGATGTGCATTCCATGGACTTTGTTCTGAAGATCCTAATCAGCATCTCAAGGATTTCCTTGAAATCGTTGACTCCATTGACCTTGATGCTACCACACGAGAGACCATACGATTTCCTCTTTTCTAATTCTCTCTACGGGAACAAGCTAGTAATTGGCTTGAGTGACTTTCCGCAAGATCCATCTCAAGTTGGGATGATCTCACCACCCGTTTCCTAGCCCAATTTTTCCCAACCCGGGAGAACCACCAAGCTAAGGAATGACATCTTGATGTTCCAACAATGTCAAGGCGAAATCTTTTATGAGGCGTGGACTCGATTCAAGGACTTACTCCACAAAGTCCCTCACCACGGCATTGATCTTTGGCTCCAAGTCCAAATTTTCTATGGTCATGTCAACCTCTCCACAAGGCAAACCATTGATGATAAGGTTTTAAAATGTACCTTTTTGAGGGGTCGTTTAAGCCCTTATTTGATCACTTTTGTATCCGTTATTACTTAATATCGTTCCTTTTCACTTTTTAGGTATCTTGAAGGCAAATTACTGGAATGACACTTATTCGGACGAAAAGGCGCGAATATACGAAGAAAATGGCCAAAGTCAAGAATGGAGACACTCAGGCTGCTGGAACTAAAGGGGACGGCGTCAGGTTCTACAAGTGACGGCGTCGGGTTCTACTAGAGACGCCGTCGGACAAATTTTGTGACGACTCAGTAGCCAAATTACTTATTTACAAGTGACGGCTTCAGGTTTTAAAGGAGTAGGGCCGCAACTCAGACGACCTAGATTTGATCCAGACGACGTCAGAGACTGAAGGAGACGGCGCCACAAGCATAAGGTGACGTCGTCGCAATGCTAACGTGGCCAGGACGAAACCCTAATAACGGCGACCCGACGGCGTCACAAATTAAAGGGTGACGCCGTCGCATTTGTAATCTTATATATAGAATCCGAATTTTTCAGTTTTCGATGTGTAGTCTTTTGGAGTAAAAACCTAAACCGAACCAAGGCTGTCTTGTACAGTATTTTAGGATTCCATACCCTATCTTACATCAAGATAAGTGTTTTACTTCGTTAATTTAATTATGTCTTCAATTGATTGTGTGTATGCTTGCATGTTCCCCATGTCCGGCTAATTTATTTGTGTGTTTGCTTAGGTAATATGAAACTTAGTTATTGAATATTGATTGGTTGTCTCTTATCTTAATTGAGATTGACCTAGTATTGCGATAGGTCATTCGTTGTGCTAATAATGTTTGATTAATCTTTGTTGCACCTTAGTTTATAATCACCTAGAGTAATTGTAGGCTATACATCCAAAGAATACCTTAGAGTTAAATTTTATAAATCCTAAAGATTTTGTAGTCATTAACCTTTGGTAGCTTCAAAGAGTTAGGGATAAACGCCTACCCTACGACCTTAGAAACAAAACGCGATTAAGAATAAGGACGTGACAATTTAACCACCAATAGGAGATAACTAGGGAGTAATAAAGCCTAAGCAAATACATTTTTAACTATCATACGAGCACACAACAATAGACATAGACTACATACACCTTAGTTTAGATAATTAGATAAGTAGAAGTAATCGGTAGAAATACCAACCCCCAAATCCAAACCCCGAGATTCGTACCTTTCCATTTCCTAAGAAAACATAAAAAGATAAAAAAATAATCTTCCTCAACCCCAACCTTAGCGTAGTAACTTCTCACTAGCATTCCTATTCTCCTAGAGAACGATATCAATTCCCGTGGCTTACCCTAATACTACACTACAACGATTAGGTTCACTGCCTAGGGTGTTGAAAAACTTGCTCGACGAAAAGGAAGTTCCTTTGACCCCGAACATGCTGTGTAAGCGTATCAAGTTTTTGGCGCCGCTGACGGGGAATAGAATAGCTAGTTAGATTTCCACCTCGTTTAGGTTCCCTTTCTTGATTCCTATCAAGTAAGATTTTTTCTCATTTTTTGCTTCCTTGTAGTCTATCCCCCTTCTTTGTGTTTGTGTTCGTAAAACCCTTGTCATTTGTCGCTATGGCAAGTGAAGTTGCATTTGAATCATTAACAAATGAGGAACAATTGAATTTCGCAGATTGGATTGCTTTTTATTGTTCTAATGAATTTGTGAGTGATCTTTGAGATATCCAAAAGGAGACGGGTGTAAGGTTGGATGGATTTGATAAATTTTGTGCTTGTGTGGCTTCTATTCAACGATCATTGTTAGAATCAACTCCTTTTAGTGAGACCCTCTGAAATTTTTTTGAGAAAAGCCTCCTAAGCGTAAACCATCAGTTCTCACAACTTGAGGAAATGGATAAGGAGGATTTATCCAACCTTAGGCATCATGATCAAAAAGACCTAATTTTTAAGAACATGGAACCTAAACCCGAACAAGATTGTGAGATGGTTATAGTTGAACTACCTAGTTGCATGCGTGGGATAGATTTCACCAAAACATATGACACACGTGAGGAATCCTTTAGGCAAATAGAACATAGTGATCAAATTTTTGTGAATGATTCTTATGAATCGGACCAAGAATTTGAAATGGCTAAAGAAGGATTTGAGATACTTAGGAGTGTATTTGGGTTAGATCATACTAAAACACATGATGAACATTTAGGAGATCTAGATATAATGGAGAATGAGGTGGAAACTCCAAGCCCACAAGCCCTACCATCACTTGAGGAACACACATCGCCTATAACTTACCCGGAAGAAGTAGAAGAGACTATAGGAACCCCGATTGATAATGAACCTTTGGACCAAACGCCACTAGATGCTTGTTGTCATTACCTCTCTTTTAGTCCTAGGGAAGTTCCTAATTTTGATGAACCGGAGCCTCAACCAAAAACCTTACTCAATTTTCTGTCTTTAGATGTGAATCTTGGAATTGAATTAGGCCCCAATCCACCCATCAAAATAAATAGTCCGGGTAGTTGCTTGATAAAGGTGGTAGACTCTAGGCCATGTAGAGTGGAAGCTAATATAGAAGTAACCCATGACCTTACACACTTATATCACCAATTCATGGTTGATAACAAGAAACATTATGGGTTTAAACCGGGTTTATTAGGTCAAGATGGATCCTTAACTAAGAATCTTTTGAAGTTGATAGAAGATGATCCATTTTTAGGAGAGAGATTTGATTCACCCACTACACCCATAAAAGTAGGTAAGGTTAGAATGAATGGAGCACACCCCTTTGAGCATATAAATCACCAATCACCTTCACCTCACATGGCAAATTTCTACCCTAAGGGTGTGTATTGCTACTATCACCCGCACTTAAACTTAAGTGTAGGGAAAACCTCCTCTTTATCCGTTAAATAAGGGTAGAGTCAAGCTCGTGACTCGAACAAAAACAAGCGCTTCTTGGGAGGCAACCCATGTGTATTTGTTTTTCATTTTTATTTGTGTGTCATATATCTTTTCATTATTGTATGTTATCATGTTTGAATTTGTGAAAATGCTTTATTTTGTCTTTAACCTCGTCTTAATTACATATAAAGGTATTTTACATAAGGGATACGTGTAGGGAGGATTACACACGTTTTCAAAAGAAACGTGAACATGAGAATTACAATTATTTAAAAGATATACATGTGTGTTTGTTCGAGTCAAATGCTTGTATCGAGTCATAATGGATGTTTTTGTAGAAATTTCTTCCAGATTCTAAAGAAAAAATTTCCGAATTTTTCCAGAAAATCGCACTTATCAGATAACTGACGGGCGGTCACAACCTGACGGCGTCAGGAGGAGTAGAAACTGCTTACTAACTTTTTCTCGTTTTCTGAGCTACTTATAAATTTTTGGAATTTTCTAGGTCTTAATTTTCCAGAAAATCTGTAAACATCCATTTCACAAGCATTATATCTTGTTTAAGTCTAGAATTACATCTTGTTGTGATTTTTCTTTGTTCGGGTTGATGCTTTGGGTTGTCTGTTTTCTTAAAGTGTGCAGGTTTTATTTATCAAGAAGAAGAAACATAAGATTGGATGGAGCTTTTCACGCAAACACTCTTCTTGAAGAAGTATTTAACCACTACTTCACACGAATCCTACCTAGCTAATCAGGGGAGTACTAGTTTCTTTCGTTTTTAATTACCTTCCATTATCATAACTTTGATACTTTCGGGGAACATTGGGGACAATGTTCAGTTTAAGTGTAGGGAGGGAAAATAAAACGGGAACTTTGAAACTATGCTTATCCTTGATTATTTGCTTTGTCCAATTGCATTTGTGTAATAAACCATGAGAAATATCGGTTAGGGTAATTTTGGCACCAAATTTAAAATTTTTCATGACATATAGGAGTGGGCCATTAGTCTTAATAAAGCGTCTCATGGATAGAAAATTATATGACTAGCACAAAAACCCTTTACCACTTAAATTCCACCCAAAATGTGAGGATCGCCCTTAGATTAGTAGGAATTAAAGCATTCATCTTTAATGCTTAGAGTGTGAACCGGTAGTATAATAGAGTCTAGAACTTGTTTTGTGATGCATTCCGATATCGCTAGTAAGACTACACTTGTGTAGTTAGGAATAACTAAATGATAAGAGGCATTAGGATAACCCTTGTTTGATACCTGTAATATAATTACTTCTTCCACATCGGTTGAGTAATTCCCCCACACCTTTGCATTGTACTCATCTTTAGTACACGATACCTCTAGTTAACCCCTCCGAGCCTATCCTTTTCGCGGTTCTCATGATGTTTCGGTTTTCCGGAATATCAATGAAGAGCATTGTTTACAATCCACCCCCAAATGTACACCCAAATCGCCTTGGCCTACCTTGTATGCACTCACTTTTAGTGCATTATTGTTATCACACTAAACCCTTAGTTCAATTATCTTGTTGCTTGCATAAGTTGCTAAGTCGAGTCAAATCCTTTGTACACAGTTTTGGGACGATTGGGACTCATGGGAAAAGTTAAATTTTATGAGATGACGGGAAGGGAACGTTAAATTCAAATTCCCTTTATTTGCATAATAATGTACTCCAAGTTTTTTTATCTTTTCAATTTGGGTCAAATTAGTTTTAGAGTAATAAAAAACTCAAGTGTAGGGATGTGCCTATAAATCCCTATCATGTTGATGTTATCATAGAAGATGGTAGAGTAAAAGTGTGAAAAAAAAATAAAAAATAAATAAAAATAAACATACGGGCTACCATCCTACATCTATCTTTAAATTTATGTTTATTTATTTCAGTTATCTAGAATTTAGAGTGTCGAGTCTTAGCTTAGCAACGCCATTCTTCGCATGCTTGTAACATAAAGATTTTTGACTTGCCACAACTAAATTGCCTATCCCACCAAACCCTTTGTTTCCCTACTGTAAGCCTAACATTACAACCCTTTAAAAGACCTCTTGGATAGTCTTTCCTAGGTGCTTAGGCCAAAGCGATGGAGGTTTGATCTAGTCTCAAGCCTATGGTAATCTATGTACTAGGACCGGTTAATGAGTGTTTATCTTCCATTTCCAACTTGTTATATTTCATATACACCCGAGAGATGTGAGTACCCAAACACCCCATGTGAGGTGATAGTATGTAATTTCCGTGCTTGTTATGACTTTTGCGGGGCTTATATGTGTTGTGGATCATTCTAAACTAATGATTCATGACCTCTAACTTATAAATTAATTAGCTAAAAGCACATTTGCTTGAGGACAAGCAAATGCCAAGTGTAGGGATATTTGATAAGGTTTTAAAATGTACCTTTTTGAGGGGTCTTTTAAGCCCTTATTTGATCATTTTGTATCCGTTATTACTTAATTTCGTTCCTTTTCACTTTTTAGGTATCTTGAAGGCAAATTGCTGGAATGACACTTATTCGGACGAAAAGGCGCAAATATACGAAGAAAATGGCCAAAGTCAAGAAATCGAGACACTCAGCTGCGAACTAAAGGGGACGGCGTCAGTTCTACTAGAGACGCCGTCGGATAAATTTTGTGACGACTCAGTAGCCAAATTACTTATTTACAAGTGACGGCTTCAGGTTTTAAAGAGTAGGGCCGCACTCGACGACCTAGATTTGATCCAGACGACGCCGAGAGAATGAAGCAGACGACGTCACAAGCATAAGGTGACGCCGTCGCAATGCTAACGTGGCCAAGACGAAACCCTAATAACGGCGACCCAACGGCGTCACAAATTAAAGGGTGACGCCGTCGCATTTGTAATCTTATACATAGAATCCGAATTTTTTTTTGTGTAGTCTTTTGGAGTAAAAACCTAAACCGAACCAAGGCTGTCTTGTATAGTATTTTAGGGTTCCATACCCTATCTTACATCAAGACAAGTGTTTTACTTCATTAATTTAATTATGTCTTCAATTGATTGTGTGTATGCTTGCATGTTCCCCATGTCCGGCTAATTTATTTGTGTGTTTGCTTAGGTAATATGAAAATTAGTTATTGAATATTGATTGGTTGTCTCTTATCTTAATTGAGATTGACCTAGTATTGCGATAGGTCATTCGTTGTGATAATAATGCTTGATTAATCTTTGTTGAACCTTAGTTTATAATCACCTAGAGTAATTGTAGGCTATACATCCAAAGAATACCTTAGAGTTAAAGTTTATAAATTCTAGAGATTTTGTAGTCATTAACCTTTGGTAGCTTCAAAGAGTTAGGGATAAACGCATACCCTACGACCTTAGAAACACAACGCGATTAAGAATAAGGACGTGACAATTCAACCACCAATAGGAGATAACTAGGGAGTAATAAAGCCTAAGCAAATACATTTTTAACTATCATACGAGCACACAACAATAGACATAGACTACATACACCTTAGTTTAGATAATTAGATAAGTAGAAGTAATCGGTAGAAATACCAACCCCCAAATCCAAACCCCGAGATTCGTACCTTTCCATTTCCTAAAAAAACATAAAAAGATAAAAAATAATCTTTCTCAACCCCAACCTTAGCTTAGTAACTTCTCACTAGCATTCCTATTCCCCTAGAGAACGATATCAATTCCCGTGGCTTACCCTAATACTACACTACAACGATTAGGTTCATTGCCTAGGGTGTTGAAAAACTTGCTCGACGAAAAGGAAGTTCCTTTGACCCCTAACGCGTTGTGTAAGCGTATCAATTGACCAAGCGGCCAGTGGTAAGCTTAGTGAATTAACCGGGGAACAATCATGGGGTACAATAGAGGACCTTTCCCTCTATGAAAACGAATGTTGGAATGACCCCCGAGAGTTTCCCAAAACCGTAAAGGCAATATCCTTGCCTCCAATCGACTCACAACCTTCCAATCGTAGGATGCTCGAGCTTGAAGAATAAGTCAAATTCCTAATGAGTTCTACGAAGCTCCTAAACCTTCACGCCATGTATGAGACTCCACGAACAAGCTTTCATGGACTACGCATCTTCACGCACCAACAGAGTGGGAGGAAGATTCCCAATAACCCCCGGACCTAGGACTTACAATGAAGCCCGAGGCATGGAAGGGAAAACCCGACTATAATTGGAGTCAAACCAAATAATTCACTTCTAAAGACTCCCAATGGCCCCAAAACATAATTCAAGCCCTCATGGCCCTAGTCAACATAATTTGGATGGGATGATGCGAAACTTCGCGACATCTCAAGAAGCCCAAATAGCTAAGCTTTTGGATCACTTTAATCAACAACAAACCGAGATGGATATGAAGATAGATAACCTCTTGAAAGCCATTAACAATCATGATAGGAAGGAAACTGAGAAGGTTAATGCCATCTCGACTCACTTCTCTGAAAAAGCTCCCATTGTAAAGATTAAGGACCCAAGCAAGTTCTTCGCTCACTCGCAATTAGGCAATGAAACTAGGGACCCGCCTTCATCAAAAATCGTTCACTTCGTCGATGCCATCACCCTAGTGAGATCAAATAAGAATAATGATGAAGCAAACCATGACACGGTGCTTGAGGTTAGTGAGACTCATAAGGATGAAACAACCTAAAGAAGTAGACAAAGTAGATGACGAATACTTCAACAAGTTTCCTACGGAAGAGGAACTTTCATACCACCCGCACCTAGTACGCGACCTTCGTCCCTTTTATACTATGAGATCCCCACACATCATCTTTGGAAATCCTAGAAATCTCAACATACCTTTTTGCATAGGACACATTTTCGTGGCAAAAGCCTACATCGATCGTAAGTCCTCAATAAACATCATGACTAGCACATACTATAATTGGGTGATGAAAAGACCTATCCCAAGTAGGCAAGTTCCCGATGATCCTAGAATAAGATGTAATTTCCTTGGTAGAGTTAAGGGATTTCTCGTCTATGTAGGAAGTTTCATGTACCTTAACGGATTTTGTGATTGTGGAAGATATTAGCACGACTATAGATCCTAGCTTGTCTCATGTAGTTCTAGAAAAGCCATTCATAGATAACTCCAAAATGACTTACGATCCATCATTAGGGATAGTTAGATTCAAGGACGAGACCGATGAAATTGCCTACCAAATGCTATTTAAGATTGAGCAATTCTCATCACTATCCAATAATGAGAAAGAACTTAAGCTATCGGTCTATTATAGGAATGAGGAGGATAGAAGGAGAAGAGTAGATTATGTGATGAGTAAGATATTTGGATTCTATAAAGAATGCATGAAGTTAGGACCGGAATATAGAACGAATTGGGAGCATAATGATTTCCTAGAGAGATGCACAATCGGACATAGCTATGCTATGGAAAATCTCAATACAAATCGTCATGTGGAAAGAGATGATGGTGATGAAGTCACGTATGGCATGACTTCGAGTCTAGCAAATAAAGAAAAGCGCTTCTTGGGAGGCAACCCATGTTTAATTGTTTGCTTGTTTTGCTTTTCAATTTTGTTTGTATGTTTCATATATCTTTTTCATTGTTGTTTAATTCTCATGTTTATTTTGTGAAAATGCTTTATTTTGTTTTTAACCTAATCTTAATTACATATAAAGGTATTTTACAAAAAGATAAGTGTAGGGAAGATCACATATGTTTTTTAGAACATGCATGAACATGAGATTATCAAAAATTGAAATCGTATATATTTGTGTGTTTGTTAGAGTCAAATGCTTGTATAGAGTCATAATGGATATTTTGCAGGAATTTTTCCAGGTTTTAATGAGGTAATTTTTCCAGAATTCAAAAATTTCTCAACACATTTATCATGAATACCCGAAATTAAACATTTATTACATGTTTTGCAAAGTGAATTAGGATTTGAATTATGATTCTTTTTGTTCAAATCAGACTTATTGTTCCTCATGTGGTCTTCTACTTTCTTCTTAGGAACACTTTTAGCTGGTGAAGTCCTATAATTCTTTATATTTCTCCTGTAGAAGGACTGATGGGAATCTTAGCCTTTTTCACTTCCGGTTGCTGAACATGTTTTGATGTGTTGGGATCTGAAGTTTCCAAGGGTACCTGATAACGCTACACGCGTCGTTCGGGGTCAAGGAAACTTCCTTTTCTTCAAGCAAGTTTTATAACACCCTAGGCAAAGGAACCTAATCGTTGTAGTGTAGTAATTAGGGTAAGCCACGGGTATTGATATCGTTCTCTAGGGGAATAGGAATGCTAGTAAGAAGTTACTACGCTAAGGTTGGGGTTGAGGAAGATTATTTTTATCTTTTTATGTTTTTAGGAAATTGAAAGGTACGAATCTCGGGGTTTGAATTTGGGGGGTTGGTATTGCTACCGATTACTCTACTTATCTAATTATCTAATCTAAGGTGTATGTAGTCTATGTCTAATTAATGTGTGCTCGTATGATAGTTTAAAGATGTGTTTACTTAGGTTTTACTACTCCTTAATTATCTCCTATTGGTGGTTGAATTGTCACGTCCTTATTCCTAGTTGCGTTGTGTGTCTAAGGTTGTAGGGTATGCATATGTTCCCTAACTCTTTGAACTTACCAAAGGGTCTCGTCTACAAAACCCACTCGGGATAATAAACTCTTACTCTAAGGCACTCTTTGGATGGTTTAGCTTACAACTACTCAAGGAGTCATATTCTAAGGTTCACAAAGATTTAATCAAGCATTAAATACACAACGAATGACCTATCGCATTACTAGATCATTAATCAACTAAGATAAGAAACAACCAATCAATATTCAATAATTAAGTTTCATATTCCCTAAGCAAACACACAAGTAAATTAGCCGGACATGGAAAACATGCAAGCATACACACAAATAATCAAAGACATAATTGTATTAATGAAGTAAAACACTTATCTTGGTGTAAGATAGGGTTTGGAACCCTAAAATACTGCACAAGACAGCCTTGGTTCGGTTTAGGTTTTTACTCCAAAAGATTACACACAAATACCAAAAATTCGGATTCTATATATAATATTACACATGCGACGGCGTCACTTTATGTTTTGTGACGCCGTCGTGTCGCCGTCATTTGGGTTTCGTCTTGGCCACGTTAAACTTGCGACGGCGTCACCTTATGATTGTGACGCCGTCCTCTTCAACTTCGACGCCGTCGATTACATCTAGGCCGCCCGAAGTTGCGACGGCCTACTTTTTATAACTTGACGTCGTCACTTGAAAATAGGAGTTTTGGCTTCTGTCCCGTCACAAAGATCCTCCGAAGGCGTCACACTTAACACCGACGTTACCTTGTATTTTCAGCAGCTTTGAGTGTCTCGATTCGACTTTGGCCATTTTCTTCAGTATAATCGCCTTTTCGTACAAATAAGTGCCATTCCAGCATTTTGCCTTCAAGAGACCTAAAAGTGAAAAGGAACGATATTAAGCAATAACGGATACAAAAGTGATCAAATAAGGGCTTAAACGACACCTCAAAAAGGTACCTTTTAAAACCTTATCAAATATCCCTACACTTGGTATTTGCTTGTCCTCAAGCAAATGTGCTTTTAGCCAATTAATTTATAAGTTAGAGGTCATGAAGCATTGGTTTAAAACAGTCCACAACACATATAAGCCCCGCAAAAGTCATAACAAGCACAGAAATTACATACTAGCACCTCACATAGGGTGTTTGGATACTCACATCTCTCTCGGGTGTATATGAAATATAACAAATTGGAAATGGAAGATAAACACTCATTAACCGGTTCTAGTACATAGATTACCATAAGCTTGAGAATAGATCAAACCTCCGTCGCTTTGGCGTAAGCACCTAGGAAAGACTATCAAAGAGGTCTTTAAAGGGTTGTAATGTTAGGCTTACGGTAGGGAAACAAAGGGTTTGGTGGGATAGGCTATATAGTGGTGGCAAGTCAAAAATCTCTTATGTTACAAGCATACGAAGAATGGCGTTGCTAAGCCAAGACTCGACACTCTAAACTCTAGCTAACTGAAATAAACAAACATAAAATTAAAGGATAGATGTAGGATGGTAGCCCGTATGGTTTTGTTTTTTTTGTTTTTTTTTTGTTTTTTTTTACACTCTATATTTTTTTTCTCTTCTCTTTTTCTTTTTTTTTTATTTTTATTTTTATTTTTTTTTTTTTTCATACACTTTTACTCTACCATCCTCTACGGTAACATCAAAATGATAGGGATTTATAGGCACATCCCTACACTTGAGTTTTTATTATTCTAACACTAATTTGACCCGAATTGAAAAGATCAAAACACTTGGGGTACATTATTATGCAAACAAAGGGAATTTGAATTTAACGTTCCCTTCCCGTCATTTCATAAACTTTAACTTTTCCCATGAATCCCAATCGTCCCAAAACTGTATACAAAGGATATGACTCGACTTAGCAACTCATGCAAGCAACCAGATAATTGAACTAAGGGTTTAAGGTGATAACAATAATGCACTAAAAGTGAGTGCATACTGATGCGTGCCAAACAGTCAAGCTAAATCACTCAAGCCTGCCACTTGTGAATGGTAGACCGTAATCAGCTTAAAACTGCCTAAGCACGAATGCAATGAAGATCTGGGGAGTATAGGGTCTCCCCGGGTCGTTATGTCCCACGGAGACTCAATGGTGTGTAAACACTCTTCAGACGATAGACGATAGAATGATCACTAATGATAGTGATCAGAAAAGATTTGGATGGATAATTACACTACTAAAAAAATTTATAAATAAAAGCGACTTAAATACAAATTAAGAAAAGTAAAAAGATAAAATATATATTAAATAAACGCTATCACTATATTTAAAGTGATGAACGTTTAAAACCTAAAACTTACGTTTAAATATAAAATTACGTAAACGCATAAAAATAAAATGTGAAACTTACACAATATTAAGCCTAAAAATATGAAAAATACATTTTTACAATCCTAATGATAAAAGAAAATTTATAGAAAAATAAAATTATTTTTATAACTATTTAATTAATTATTATTAATTAAAAACTATTTTTAACTATTTAATAATTACCTAAAATACAAGAAATTAGGAAATAAAGCTAGAAAAATAAAATTAAGACTTAGAAAAGTCTAAAATAACAAACTAGAATTTTCAAAACTATTTTTATATTTTTCTGATTATTTTTCTATTTTCTAGGAATTTTAAACTATTTAAAACTAATTAAATTATTTAAAAATACAAATTTAACTAAGAAAAATCTAGAAAAATATTTTTTTCTCTTTTTATATTTATCTTAACTTAATAAAATTGAAAAATTATTTTTTTGAAGCTTTTCTTAATTATTTGTATTTAAAGCTAATTAAAAATGCTTGAAAACTAATTTAAATTGAGAAAAATAGCAAAACAACTTAGAAAAATCTGAAAATTTCAGGGAAAGTCTAAAATAATATAAGGAAGCTAGGAAAAATGGAAAAACAAGGGCTTGTGTGGAGGAATATGCAACTGATGAGCCAAGTGCTTATAAATAAGCACTTGGATAAGCCAAATGAAGAAGACAAGCCACCAACATTAACGAAGTTATAATAAGCTAAGAGAACTAAAATTCAATAAGTCTCAACAAGCTATAACCACAGAATTGCAATCTACAAGGATTTGGTGAGTTTGAGCTTATGAGCTAAAACAGATTCTAGGGGCTACTTTGAGCTTAAAAATAAGCCACACAATAAGCTGAAACTGCAAACCACAAATTGGAACTAGTAGGAGACCTGGCTAAGAACCTCTAAACCAAAATGGAGACCTAGGGGAGCTATGATAAGCTCTATGCAAGAGCTACAAAATCTGAACAAGCCCTGTGCAGGCTTAGTGCCCTGCACAGGGCACTTAACACCATTTTGACAAGATCTTTTAGGGCTTATAAGAAATTAACAAAAATCCACAAAAATCACTACAAGAAAATAGACCAAGGGAATATTTTAAAACAACAAGAATAACTGAAATTGGCCCAAAGATGAGTCCACTAAAAATCTTCCTAGTTAAGCTCAAAACTGAGTTTTGGCAAAATTTTGACTTTTGAAGAAACTGAAAAGTTGACTTATTTGAGTTTTGATCATGATTTTTGAACTGAAAATGATATATTGAGATGAAATTAAACTAAAGCAAGCTAGTTCTAAGATTTTGGAACACAAAACAAGCTTTTGATATAGCTAAATCTCAACAGTTAAGTCATGAGAACAGATTTCATGGGATATTGACTAATGAGCTTTGCAGGCACAAGTATTTGACTCAAATGAGTCTCAAATGACTAAGCAAACATGAAATACCAGGAACTTAACACTGAATAAACCTAAACCTTAGTTTAAGCAGTCCATCCAAACACCCTTTAAAACATTGAATTGCAGATTTAAAAAGGCTAGCTACTGATTTATCCTATATCATTGATCCAACTGAGCTCACATGATCATAATACAACTATGTTAACAGATTAAAACTAGTGGAGACCTCAGATACACAGTTAAGCATAAACTGCAATTTGACTTAAAAATGAAAATGAGAAATTTACTAACCACTGTGTCCAGCTTATGCAAGCCAAAACCAGAACCCAAACCTAACCTAATCTAACCTATTTCACCCCATATCAACCTCTGCATCACCAGTAACCATTTCCAAAACCATATGAGCTCATAGTTGACTTCTGTTGACCATATCACAAACTTGCTTGAAACTTAATTGTGGACTTATCAAATGCATTCAGTATCTTATACAAGCTGAGTTAAATGATAAAATAAGCTTTTGGAAGCCTTGATATGAGAACATGAATTTGAAAATTCTCAACAGTAAACATAAGAACTAGTGTCACAATTCTCAATTTTTGGTCATTTCTCAAACTCTACATTCATCATACTAGTCATGCATGGGCTTTGCATTTCACATTACACGCGTAAATTTTATATTAAATAAACGTTATCGCGTGAGTTATTATTTTGAATATTTAATCCGTTACTTCTAAAAATGATCCCGATATATTTTTATACTTACATTTAGTTTATAAAAACAATATTTGAGTTTACCTAGTGTTTTAAATTTATTTTGTATATAAATCGTTAAATTTATATTATTACGACGCTTTTCTTAAAAACTACACGATAATTACTATATCACTCAAATTTTACAAGAAATATATTTTTACAATTTTTATGATCTCATTATACTTTACTTTGATCTATTAAAAATTACTTTTACCTAAAACTACCTTAAATACACTAATATATATAAATCTTACAAGTTATACTTACCTACACATGTTACTTACATCTTTTTTTACAATTACTTACAAAAAAAAAAAAAAAATATATATATATATATATATATATATATATATATATATTTGTGAGACACTCCCCCCTAAAATCCGGCCAAGGGGGGGGGGAATGAGTCACCTAAGTTGGAAAATTTTCTTACAAGTGTATATTTACACTCAACATTCATTCTTCATTCACAATCTCAAATAATTCAAAGTGTTTAGTCAAGATTTCTCTCTTGGTTTTCTCCTCTCAAAACCGGCCTTCACAAGAGTGTTAAAAGAGATCATCAAAATTTTGCAAGCACAAGTATTTACAATCTAGATAATACTCTTATTAAGGTTTTGAAATAAAAACCTAGGGTGTTTAGGTTAATCCTTGTTCTAATCACCTCATCATAGTAGCTTGTAAGCATATCACTTTCATTTTATGTCTTTCATTTTCATTTCATATGTATTTCATCATTTTCTTGGCAAGCATGCAAGACTTATTGTTGTTTATACCATTTTTACATTGATTTTAAGAGTTTGATATATAAAAGTCATCCTATAATTATTCCCTTGTTATATATTGGTCTTGATGATGTCTAGGAACCCATGACACCCTAAGAAGGTGTATGGTAGGATTAGATTAGTTTTGGAGTTGATTTGAAGGGATTGGAATAGGTTTAGTACGAGAAAAACTATTTTCGATAAGTATAAAAAGTGATCTGTTCTTATTTTGTTTTTCTGGAAAATCCGACAGTAGGCACTAATTTTTGGACTTGATAATTAGAAAATATACTTTAAAACGAATCCGTGGCCGCTTGAACGGATTAAAACGGAGTTATAACGAAGAAGTTATGAATTTTTCAAGTTTGACGACGAGATATATATTTTTCTGAAATTTCAGCAACCTATTATTGTTTATTTCGAGTCAAAAACGAGTCCTAAGCTTTACAAATTATTTCGACTTATCAAAAATATATTATTATACTTTGATACGAAGCTAAGGACGTATAATACGTAGAAAACGGATTTGAAACGACTAAGATATACACGTTTTCATAAACTTGCCGTAACTATTATTTTTAGAAAAACTATATTATTTTTACGAGATAAGTGTTACGGTAACTAAAATCACCATATTTAACCCCTATTATCTTTATGTTCGAGACCTCTATGACGAAAACTCATGTACTAAAACTTCTAGATTTTGATACAAGCTTTTCAAAACCGTCGAGTTCGTTTCCTAACGTTCGACGTACACCATTTTACGACTAGTTTTTCAAGGCCATTTTAGTCACTTTCATAAAATTTCCAACGACATTATTTTACGACGAAAAGTTATAATTTCGCAATAAATCATTAAGAAACTATTGTAGGATGACATTTTGACGTAAATACTTGCAAAGTAATTTAAGAATGGTCAAGACGTCAAAAGAGTATTTTTCGACGATAAGTATTATTTTCAAAACTCACAAGTGGTATAAATAACATACGAAATGCATGCATAACATTACATCATAACTCATTACACATCATATCATTCATAATAGGTCATTTTCAAGATTCACGCTACATTTCGGTGTACTCACTTTTGCCATCGCATCATTGTCCAAGTGAGTTTCATAGCCCCATTTTCAATTGTTTTATACTACTTTTGGGGGAGATACATGCTCATCAACTTTTATGACATTCATGTCTATTTGCAAACTATGTGTTTATCTGAATTGAATGTTTAGTCATATCCTATATCATAAATCATGGAACTGAATGTCTTGGGATTATCATTGAGCTGAATGTCTTGGGATTATCCTGGAACTGAATGTCTTGGGATTATCTTGGAACTGAATGTCTTGGGATTATCATTGAGCTGAATGTCTTGGGATTATTATTGTGCTGAATGTCTTGGGAACATCATTGAGCTGAATGTCTTGGGATTTTCATTGAACTATTGATACATTAAGTCATGCACTATAATGTGAATTCATTTGGCATCATGCACTTGAACATAAACTATGCATATTTTGGCAGTGGGTTGTGAACACACAGGTTGCAAGTTTTGTATGGGCGGAACTTGGAACTGAGTGGATTTACAATGCCTTTGCTGCATAAACGATTTTGAAAGTCTTTACATTTCAACACAAACTCTATGAACTCACTCAACCATTGTGTTGACACTTTTAGCATGTTTTATCTCACGTATCTAAGGCATTCCCTTCATGGCATGCATGTGGACATATCATAGAGTCGCGGTGACGACGCTGCCTCACATGGGTTTTATACACTTTAAAACATCGTTTGACTTGTACTAAACTTACTTTCCGCACATAGTAACTTTCATTTGGGACCTATACTTTGTAACTCTGATTATTTTATTAAATCAAACGATGTATTTTCCAAACGACACTTTAGGTCGTTCAATATAACTGTGATTGTGATGCTATGACAGTCAATCCCCAGGAATTCCATTCCGCTGCAAAACAGGTAATTTGGGGGTGTGACAGATTGGCATCAGAGCTTCGGTTATAGAGAACTAGGTTGCATCATTGACCCTAGACTATAACTACATCATCATAGCATCTCATCATATCATTATAAGTGCATACTCCTTATACATGCGAACTTATGACTCAACACCAAACATCATATGAGACGATTAGTTCAAGCATTGCATAGTTACTCCTAAATTATACATAGCCTGATCACCTATGTCTAATTCAGGAAGAATAATGCAATGAAGGGATTAGTAGTCTCATATGTGTGCAATTCAATCGAGCCAAATTTTCAAGAGATTTTCTTCAAACCACTTGTTTCAGTTTGATCCGCGTGGCGGTTCTTGTTTGATGAGTTGCAAAGATCAAGCTAGAAACAAGTTGTTACCTAAACCGATTTAGCCTAATCGTATGACAGTTCTTGTTTGATGAGTTGTGGGATTAAGTAAAAATCGGTTACCAAAAAGTCTTTTGAAAATTTTGCTCGAGAATGGGAAAGCTTGTCTCATCAAGCCAAATCATAAGGGAGCATGTCTTTAGAATGGGATATAGTCACGTTATATGCATGAGCATCGACATAATCATTTAGACCATACATGAGCATAAACTTTTAGAACCCTTGTCGCGTTTTGGGCCATAGTATCATTAATCGAATCACGAGGACGTGATTCCGCTGACATGGGAAGAATGTCACAATTCTCAATTTTTGGTCATTTCTCAAACTCTACATTCATCATACTAGTCATGCATGGGCTTTGCATTTCACATTACACGCGTAAATTTTATATTAAATAAACGTTATCGCGTGAGTTATTATTTTGAATATTTAATCCGTTACTTCTAAAAATGATCCCGATATATTTTTATACTTACATTTAGTTTATAAAAACAATATTTGAGTTTACCTAGTGTTTTAAATTTATTTTGTATATAAATCGTTAAATTTATATTATTACGACGCTTTTCTTAAAAACTACACGATAATTACTATATCACTCAAATTTTACAAGAAATGTATTTTTACAATTTTTATGATCTCATTATACTTTACTTTGATCTATTAAAAATTACTTTTACCTAAAACTACCTTAAATACACTAATATATATAAATCTTACAAGTTATACTTACCTACACATGTTACTTACATCTTTTTTTACAATTACTTACACAATAAAAAAAAAAAAAAAAAAAAATATATATATATATATATTTGTGAGACACTCCCCTAAATCCGCCAAGGGGGGGGGGGGGAATGAGTCACCTAAGTTGGAAAATTTTCTTACAAGTGTATATTTACACTCAACATTCATTCTTCATTCACAATCTCAAATAATTCAAAGTGTTTAGTCAAGATTTCTCTCTTGGTTTTTCTCCTCTCAAAACCGGCCTTCACAAGAGTGTTAAAAGAGATCATCAAAATTTTGCAAGCACAAGTATTTACAATCTAGATAATACTCTTATTAAGGTTTTGAAATAAAAACCTAGGGTGTTTAGGTTAATCCTTGTTCTAATCACCTCATCATAGTAGCTTGTAAGCATATCACTTTCATTTTATGTCTTTCATTTTCATTTCATATGTATTTCATCATTTTCTTGGCAAGCATGCAAGACTTATTGTTGTTTATACCATTTTTACATTGATTTTAAGAGTTTGATATATAAAAGTCATCCTATAATTATTCCCTTGTTATATATTGGTCTTGATGATGTCTAGGAACCCATGACACCCTAAGAAGGTGTATGGTAGGATTAGATTAGTTTTGGAGTTGATTTGAAGGGATTGAAATAGGTTTAGTACGAGAAAAACTATTTTCGATAAGTATAAAAAGTGATCTGTTCTTATTTTGTTTTTCTGGAAAATCCGACAGTAGGCACTAATTTTTGGACTTGATAATTAGAAAATATACTTTAAAACGAATCCGTGGCGGCTTGAACGGATTAAAACGGAGTTATAACGAAGAAGTTATGAATTTTTCAAGTTTGACGACGAGATATATATTTTTCTGAAATTTCAGCAACCTATTATTGTTTATTTCGAGTCAAAAACGAGTTCTAAGCTTTACAAATTATTTCGACTTATCAAAAATATATTATTATACTTTGATACGAAGCTAAGGACGTATAATACGTAGAAAACGGATTTGAAACGACTAAGATATACACGTTTTCATAAACTTGCCGTAACTATTATTTTTAGAAAAACTATATTATTTTTACGAGATAAGTGTTACTGTAACTAAAATCACCATATTTAACCCCTATTATCTTTATGTTCGAGACCTCTATGACGAAAACTCATGTACTAAAACTTCTAGATTTTGATAAAAGCTTTTCAAAACCGCTCGAGTTCGTTTCTAACGTTCGACGTACACCATTTTACGACTAGTTTTTCAAGGCCATTTTAGTCACTTTCATAAAATTTCCAACGACATTATTTTACGACGAAAAGTTATAATTTCGCAATAAATCATTAAGAAACTATTGTAGGATGACATTTTGACGTAAATACTTGCAAAGTAATTTAAGAATGGTCAAGACGTCAAAAGAGTATTTTTCGACGATAAGTATTATTTTCAAAACTCACAAGTGGTATAAATAACATACGAAATGCATGCATAACATTACATCATAACTCATTACACATCATATCATTCATAATAGGTCATTTTCAAGATTCACGCTACATTTCGGTGTACTCACTTTTGCCATCGCATCATTGTCCAAGTGAGTTTCATAGCCCCATTTTCAATTGTTTTATACTACTTTTGGGGGAGATACATGCTCATCAACTTTTATGACATTCATGTCTATTTGCAAACTATGTGTTTATCTGAATTGAATGTTTAGTCATATCCTATATCATAAATCATGGAACTGAATGTCTTGGGATTATCATTGAGCTGAATGTCTTGGGATTATCCTGGAACTGAATGTCTTGGGATTATCTTGGAACTGAATGTCTTGGGATTATCATTGAGCTGAATGTCTTGGGATTATTATTGTGCTGAATGTCTTGGGAACATCATTGAGCTGAATGTCTTGGGATTTTCATTGAACTATTGATACATTAAGTCATGCACTATAATGTGAATTCATTTGGCATCATGCACTTGAACATAAACTATGCATATTTTGGCAGTGGGTTGTGAACACACAGGTTGCAAGTTTTGTATGGGCGGAACTTGGAACTGAGTGGATTTACAATGCCTTTGTTGCATAAACGATTTTGAAAGTCTTTACATTTCAACACAAACTCTATGAACTCACTCAACCTTTGTGTTGACACTTTTAGCATGTTTTATCTCAGGTATCTAAGGCATTCACTTCATGGCATGCATGTGGACATATCATAGAGTCGCGGTGACGACGCGTCTCACATGGGTTTTATACACTTTAAAAACATCGTTTGACTTGTACTAAACTTACTTTCCGCACATAGTAACTTTCATTTGGGACCTATACTTTGTAACTCTGATTATTTTATTAAATCAAACGATGTATTTTCCAAACGACACTTTAGGTCGTTCAATATAACTGTGATTGTGATGCTATGACAGTCAATCCCCAGGAATTCCATTCCGCTGCAAAACAGGTAATTTGGGGGTGTGACAACTAGAATTTTGACCAAACCTTGAAATTGATTCTTAAAACTGATTACAATGATAAAGTAACTTTAGTTTTGATCATAGAAGCAAAAGATTACCTATTTTAAGCTAAACTAATACATGGAGAAGAAAAACGACATTAAAGGAAATTTAAAACTACTCTCTACTACTTTTCTTCTCTCCTCAAGCTTCTTTTTATACTTCAAGCTTCTTTTCCACATGCTCTGATTCTTTCCCACTTTCTTTCTCAGCCCTTGGATGAGCTTAAAACCATTTTTGGCCCTTGATTGAATTTGGCGGGAAATGGGATATTTGGCAGTTTAGGTTGAGTAAAGGGGTAAAGGATGCATTAAATGAAGTTTGGAGTTGTGTGGAGGAGGGGGGTTGAGGTGGAGGTGTTTGCAGAGAGCAGTTGGGAGGGGGGAAGAAAAACGCGCCAAGGGTGTGTTTATTTGACTTGGGGTGTTGACGGGTTGGATGGGTAAAAGGACCGGGTCAGGGGTTTGGGCCAACTGGATTTGGGCTTGGTTATTAATAAGGGTCCGGTTTGGTAGGATTTGATATATAAGTGACAAGGACCAAAGTTGTAATTCCACCAATCTTGAGGGACTGAACTTGAACTTTTTCCAATGCTCTCACAAGGACCAAACTTGACAACTTTGATAGTACAAGGACCAAATTTGCATAAAATTCTATTTTAAAATGTCCAAGGACTATATTTGCAAATTTTCAAATTTTAAGGACCTTTTATGCCATTTGACTAAAAATTCATTCAAGGGTCATTTTTAACAACTTAGAAGATTTCAGGGACCTTGAATGATAAAACTTTATATTTTTGAATTCTAGGGACTAGATTTGACAACTTTTAAAACTTGGGGGACTAAAACTGCCAATTTTACAAACTTGAATCATTTTTCATCTGATTTTGATCTTTTGCATTTAAAACACATAAAACACTGATTTGTGATATTTTGATCATTTTGATGTGTTTCTGAGTGTTTTCAGATGATTTTGCAGTTTAGATTGTACAAAAATGATGAGTATTTAGACACTCATCAATCCCCCACACTAAGATATTGCTAGTCCCTAGCAATGTTTTAAAACTTCAATGGATTTTAAAAACTCTTTACCAAAAGCCATCACTTCTGGAGTAGCCAAATGTTTCAGTTCAAGTAAGAACCATGGTACACCGATAACCATGTGATTTTGAGCAAACCATCAGCTTTCAACGGATTTGATTTTGTCTTTACCAGAAGCCGTACCCTTCTGGACTAGCCAACTCTTAGATAAAATATCTTTGGTGAGCTGATTACCAATTATGGATTTTCCACTGCCTTTACCACAAGCCATAACCTTGAGGGCTAGCCAACTCTTCACTTTTTAGGATATGGTGAGCTGAATACCATACAATTTTGGGCAAATTGCAAGCCGTCAACGGATTTGAGAAATCTTTACCAAGAGCCGTTTGCTCCTGGATTAGCCAATCCTTTTGTCTATTAGACATGGCGGACTGATAACCAAATGAGTAAGTGTAAAACACTTACTCCAAAAAAAAAAAATTTGGCCAAAAACGGGGGAATTGGTATAATTATATGATAAAATTCGTGAGAATTCCCCCCACACTTAGAAATGAATATTGCCCTCAATATTCAAAGTACCGGTTGTTATGCCGAAACAAAGAACGTAAAAGGGAAATACTACGGCCATTATTTTAAAAGGATTTTTTTTTTTTTTTTTTTTTTAGAGATATATATATATATATAACATGTGGGGCATCACCCCCACACTTAGGTGGTAGAAAGGGGTAAGAAGTCGAGAAATATGTGAAAACCCATATGGTGTGTGCTTGTTTTTGATTTCGAGTCGCTAGCTTGACTCGACCCTAATTCATTGGTTCATGGGGAAGCAAAGTGGAAGAGACAATCTCCATCGGACTTTCATTCAAGATGTTTGGATAAACATTGAAGTACGTGAAAGTTCCACACCGATGAGATATACATAGAAAGACCCGACTCACAGATGATAAATGAAAATGCCGGTCAAAGATAGTGTCTTCACCTCGAAGGAGTGAAGAAGAGAGAAGTCACCGGTATGTGAAGAAAAGAAGGAAGATCATGATAACAATCATAACTAGATCTTCTTCCTCGGATTAAGTGCGTTGCACTTATTTGGATTTTGTTGGTTGAGCTCTTTGGGTTGGAAGGCATCTCGGTTGGGAGGGTGGGAAGATTTGTCATAACTATGCAAATTGAGATTCTCACCCCCCGATCATGATTTTTGCCATCCAAGCAATCATACTTCAGCGGAGATATGATATGAGAGAGTTCATCGGCGAACTCCTCATGAAGAGAATCATTCACATGATGTGAATTTGTGAACTCTTGTTCCATTGTGGGCTCATCACTATCCTCGATCTGAGTATCAAAGAGTGGATTCTCAGAAATTGAAGTGAATTCAGAGTCGAATTCAAATAGAGGAATGGTGAAAGTAGCTTTGAATGTTTCGGGAACAAAGTGATCAACATTCTCTATTGGACTGTTGGGATAAGAAGTGAGTGAACGATCATTATCAATGAGACTTTTAGTCTCTCCCAGATCAGCCGAAATCAAAGAGTGGATTGATGTGAGTGAGTTCACCGGAGAACTCCTCAAGAAGGGGATCAGCATCAGATTGTGGAAGTGATGCCTCAACGTACTCGATGTCTCCATATGAAGCACAATCTTCGCTAAGATCAGAGAAAGTTTCAAAATGATCTTGAGAACACTCAAGAGGGGAAGAAGAATCACACATAAGATCGAAATTCCTGTGACTCTCTTGGGATTGAGACAAGGCTCTCAACACTAGACGATTCCATTTCTAGAATAGTGCTAAGAAGCTCATCCCCCATGTTTAGAGAGTGAGTGGGAGCTTCGGGTGTGATAGCAACAGATTGAGGGAGTTTAGAAGGACTAGCATACATATGTTTTATACTTTCCATTTGTTCTTCCGCTAGTAATTCCATCATAGTCTTTTCTCCCTGATTCTTCATGGAAGGAGTTTCAATTGATGAACTTGATGACCCGTTATAAAATTGTAGGATATCAAGGATATCTTCATCATCATCGTCATCAGGAATGAAACGGAATCGAGAGCTAGATTTGAATGCTTTTCGTAGTCTAATTGATTCCCTAACAGTGTTTTCAATGGCAATCTGGGAATCTAATTTAGCGACCGTTCCTCACTAACAATTCTTCCATGGATTTCTCATGTGACATAGCCGACTCCTCCTTAAGTTCTTTTCATAACTCAAGACTCTTCTAGAGAGGTCGCACGTAGTTTCATGAGGAGTTGCTTGAATCATTTGGTATTGTGGAGGTTGGTCTTGGAACGAATAGTCGTAATTGTTACAAGGAATTGGATTCCCTGCTTGACAATCCGAGCTAGAGTGAGGACCTCCACAATACTCTAACATAAAAACGATGTGGTACGTGAGTGGTATGTGTTGTAGTCATAATTGTTATCAGGAACTTGCTCATAGACAAGCGTGTTTCCTGATTGACAATCAGAAGTGAAATGTGAACCACCACAGTACTCACAAGTAAAACTTGCTGAGTCTCACTGATGTGGTAGCTGATGGAATAAATCAGTCGTGTTATGGTAGGAATAGGGATCTTGGTTATAGACAGACCCGTTTCCTGATTCCACCATGCTACAACTGGGCAATTGCCACCATTATAAGGACCACCACACCATTGACAACCAAGAGGGTGAGGATAAGACATAGAAAGAATCAAAGGTTAACAGAGGGTAAGAAATGAAGAATCAAAAGGTAAGAGGGTAAAGAGGAATATTTTTGGTATTTTTGAAAAATATGATGATAAAAACAAAGAATGAAAATATTTTTGGCGTTTTTAACACTTTAGGAAAAGTGTTAATGAACTTTTTGGATTTTCAGATAACTTTACAAAAACTTTTTACAAAAGGTGGTTATGTGCAAGAATGGGTCTGAAAATGGCTAAACACACGCTAAAGCCTCCCGGCAAGCGCCAAAAATTTGATCGTGCAAACAAATCAAGCTAAATCACTCAAGCCGCCACTTGTGAATGGGCCGTAATCAGCTTAAAACGCCTAAGCACGAATGCAATGAAGATCCGGGGTATAGGGTCTCCCTGGTCGTTATGTCCCACGGAGACTCAATGGTGTGTAAACACTCTTCAGACGATAGACGATAGAATGATCACTAATGATAGTGATCAGAAAAGATTTGGATGGATAATTACACTACTAAAAAAATTTATAAATAAAAGCGACTTAAATACAAATTAAGAAAAGTAAAAAGATAAAATATATATTAAATAAACGCTATCACTATATTTAAAGTGATGAACGTTTAAAACCTAAAACTTACGTTTAAATAAAATTACGTAAACGTACAAAATAAAATGTGAAACTTACACAATATTAAGCCTAAAAATATGAAAAATACATTTTTACAATCCTAATGATAAAAGAAACTTTTTAGAAAAATAAAATTATTTTTATAACTATTTAATTAATTATTATTAATTAAAAACTATTTTTAACTATTTAATAATTACCTAAAATACAAGAAATTAGGAAATAAAGCTAGAAAAATAAAATTAAGACTTAGAAAAGTCTAAAATAACAAACTAGAATTTTCAAAACTATTTTTATATTTTTCTGATTATTTTTCTATTTTCTAGGAATTTTAAACTATTTAAAACTAATTAAATTATTTAAAAATACAAATTTAACTAAGAAAAATCTAGAAAAATATTTTTTTCTCTTTTTATATTTATCTTAACTTAAGAAAATTGAAAAATTATTTTTTTTGAAGCTTTTCTTAATTATTTGTATTTAAAGCTAATTAAAAATGCTTGAAAACTAATTTAAATTGAGAAAAATAGCAAAACAACTTAGAAAAATCTGAAAATTTCAGGGAAAGTCTAAAATAATATAAGGAAGCTAGGAAAAATGGAAAAACAAGGGCTTGTGTGGAGGAATATGCAACTGATGAGCCAAGTGCTTATAAATAAGCACTTGGATAAGCCAAATGAAGAAGACAAGCCACCAACTGTTAACAGAAGTTATAATAAGCTAAGAGAACTAAAATTCAATAAGTCTCAACAAGCTATAACCACAGAATTGCAATCTACAAGGATTTGGTGAATTTGAGCTTATGAGCTAAAACAGATTCTAGGGGCTACTTTGAGCTTAAAAATAAGCCACACAATAAGCTGAAACTGCAAACCACAAATTGGAACTAGTAGAGACCTGGCTAAGAACCTCTAAACCAAAATGGAGACTAGGGAGCTATGATAAGCTCTATGCAAGAGCTACAAAATCTGAACAAGCCTTGTGCAGGAGCTTAGTGCCTGCATTGGGCACTAACACCATTTTGACAAGATCTTTTAGGGCTTATAAGAAATTAACAAAAATCCACAAAAATCACTACAAGAAAATAGACCAAGGGAATATTTTAAAACAACAAGAATAACTGAAATTGGCCCAAAGATGAGTCCACTAAAAATCTTCCTAGTTAAGCTCAAAACTGAGTTTTGGCAAAATTTTGACTTTTGAAGAAACTGAAAAGTTGACTTATTTGAGTTTTGATCATGATTTTTGAACTGAAAATGATATATTGAGATGGAATTAAACTAAAGCAAGCTAGTTCTAAGATTTTGGAACACAAAACAAGCTTTTGATATAGCTAAATCTCAACAGTTAAGTCATGAGAACAGATTTCATGGGATATTGACTAATGAGCTTTGCAGGCACAAGTATTTGACTCAAATGAGTCTCAAATGACTAAGCAAACATGAAATACCAGGAACTTAACACTGAATAAACCTAAACCTTAGTTTAAGCAGTCCATCCAAACACCCTTTAAAACATTGAATTGCAGATTTAAAAAGGCTAGCTACTGATCTATCCTATATCATTGATCCAACTGAGCTCACATGATCATAATACAACTATGTTAACAGATTAAAACTAGTGGAGACCTCAGATACACAGTTAAGCATAAACTGCAATTTGACTTAAAAATGAAAATGAGAAATTTACTAACCACTGTGTCCAGCTTATGCAAGCCAAAACCAGAACCCAAACCTAACCTAATCTAACCTATTTCACCCCATATCAACCTCTGCATCACTAGTAACCATTTCCAAAACCATATGAGCTCACAGTTGACTTCTGTTGACCATATCACAAACTTGCTTGAAACTTAATTGTGGACTTATCAAATGCATTCAGTATCTTATACAAGCTGAGTTAAATGATAAAATAAGCTTTTGGAAGCCTTGATATGAGAACATGAATTTGAAAATTCTCAACAGTAAACATAAGAACTAGAATTTTGACCAAACCTTGAAATTGATTCTTAAAACTGATTACAATGATAAAGTAACTTTAGTTTTGATCATAGAAGCAAAAGATTACCTATTTTAAGCTAAACTAATACATGGAGAAGAAAAACGACATTAAAGGAAATTTAAAACTACTCTCTACTACTTTTCTTCTCTCTCAAGCTTTTTATACTTCAAGCTTCTTCCACTTGCTTTCGATTATTTCCACTTTCATTCACAACCCTTGGATGAGCTTAAAACCATTTTTGGCCCTTGATTGAATTTGGCGGGAAATGGGATATTTGGCGATTTAGGTTGAGTAAAGGGGTAGAGGATGCATTAAATGAAGTTTGGAGTTGTGTGGAGGAGGGGGGACATGGAAGGGATAAGGTGATGGAGGGGGGTTGAGGTGGAGGTGTTTGAGAAGCGATTGGGAGGAGGGAAGAAAAATGCGCCAAGGGTGTGTTTATTTGACTTGGGGTGTTGACGGGTTGGATGGGTAAAAGGACCGGTCGGGTTTGGGCCAACTGGATTTGGGCTTGGTTATGTAAGGGTCGGTTTGGTAGGATTTGATATATAAGTGACAAGGACCAAAGTTGTAATTCCACCAATCTTGAGGGACTGAACTTGAACTTTTTCCAATGCTCTCACAAGGACCAAACTTGACAACTTTGATAGTACAAGGACCAAATTTGCATAAAATTCTATTTTAAAATGTCCAAGGACTATATTTGCAAATTTTCAAATTTTAAGGACCTTTTATGCCATTTGACTAAAAATTCATTCAAGGGTCATTTTTAACAACTTAGAAGATTTCAGGGACCTTGAATGATAAAACTTTATATTTTTGAATTCTAGGGACTAGATTTGACAACTTTTAAAACTTGGGGGACTAAAACTGCCAATTTTGCAAACTTGAATCATTTTTCATCTGATTTTGATCTTTTTGCATTTAAAACACATAAAACACTGATTTGTGATATTTTGATCATTTTGATGTGTTTCTCAGTGTTTTCAGATGATTTTGCAGTTTAGATTGTACAAAAATGATGAGTATTTAGACACTCATCACATACACGGTAGGCTAAGGCGATTTGGGTGTATATTTGGGGGTGGGGTGTAAACAATGCTCTTCATTGATATTCGGAAAAAAAAACATCACGAGAACCGCGAAAAGGATAGGCTCCGAGGGGTTAACTAGGGGTATCGTGTACTAAAGATGAGTACAACGCAAAGGGTGTGGGGGAATTACTCAACCGATGTGGAATAAGTAATTATATTACGGGTATCAAACAAGGGTTATCCTAATGCCTCTTATCATTTAGATATTCCTAACTACACAAGTGTAGTCTTACTAGCGATCTTGGAATGCATCACAAAACAAGTTCTAGAATCTAATATACTACCGGTTCACACTCTAAGCATTAAAGATGAATGCTTTTAATTCCTACTAATATAAGGGCGATCCTTACATTTTGGGTGGAATTTAGGTGGTAAAGGGTTTTTGTGCTAGTCATGCAACTTCCTATCCGTGAGACGCTTTTGTTAAAACTAATGGCCCACTCCTATATGTCATGAAAAATTAAAAATTTGGTGCCAAAATTACCTTAACCGACATTTTATCATGGTTTATTACACAAATACAATTGGACAAAGCAAATAATCAAGGATAAGCATAGTTTCAAAGTTCCCGTTTTATTTTCCCTCCCTACACTTAAACTGAACATTGTCCCCAATGTTCCCCGAAAGTATCAAAGTTATGATAATGGAAGGTAATCAAAAACGAAAGAAACTAGTACTCCCCTGATTAGCTCGGTAGGATCCGTGTGTGAAGTAGTGGTTAAATTCTTTCCAAGAAGAATTTATGCGTGAAAAGCTCCTACCAATCTTATGTAACTTCTTCTTGATAAACTAAACCTGCACACTTGAAGAAAACAAACGAAACCTTCGCGTAAAATCGGCGGTAATAATATATATAAGACTCGATTTAAACTAGGATATAATGCTAGTGGAATGGATGTTTAGAATTTCGGAAAATTAAGACCAAAATTCCAAATTTTTTAAGTAGCTCAGAAAACGAGAAAAAAGGTAATCTGTTGTTTTACTCCTTCCCTGGCGTCAGTTGCGATGACCTGACGCCGTCAGTTATTTGACAAAAGCGGTCTGCGATTTCTGGAAAAAATTCTGGAAAACTTACATCTTTAGAATCTGGAAAAAATTTCTGCAAAACATCCATTATGACTCGATACAAGCATTTGACTCGAACAAACACACAAATATATCTTTTAATGAATTGTTATTCTCATGTTTACGTTCCCTTGAAAACGTGTGTAATCCTCCCTACACTTATCCCTTATGTAAAATACCTTTATATGTAACTAAGACGAGGTTAAAAACAAAATAAAGCATTTTTACAAATTTAAACATGAGGATAAACAATTAATAAAAGATATATGACACTAACAAGCAAACAATTAAGCATGGGTTGCCTCCCACGAAGCGCTTTTCTTTATTTAAGAGTCTTGTAGCTAGACTCGTAGTCGTGCTCCTACGTTACTTCATTACCGCCACCCTGACGGTCTCTAATGGGGGATTCCATGTTGTAGAAGTGCCCTATAATGCACTTCTCTAAGAGTTCATCCTCTCCCCAATCGGTCCTATATTCCGGTCCTAAGCTTAAGCAATCTTTATAGAATCCGAAAATCTTAGCCATAACATAATCTACTCCTTTCTCCCTATCCTCATCATTCCTATAATAGACCGACGGTTTAAGTTCCTTTTCATCATTAGAGAGTGATGAAAACTTCTCAATCTTAAACGGCATTTGGTGGGGAAGTTGACATGATCATAGAAAATTTGGACTTGGAGCCAAAGATCAATGCCGTGATGAGGGACTTTATGAAGTAGGCCCTTGAATCGAGTCCATGCTTCGTAGAGAGATTCACCTTGACGTTGTTGGAACATCAAGATGTCATTCCTAAGCTTAGTGGTTCTCCCCGGTGGGAAAATTGAGCAAGGAAGCGAGAGGTAAGATCATCCCAACTTGAGATGGAGCCGTGGGAAGTCGCTCCAGCCAATTACTAGCTTGGTCCCGTAGAGATATTTGGAAGAGACGCAGGCGCGTGGTCTCCCGAGTAGTAGCATCAAGGTCGATGGAATCGACTATTTTGAGGAAATCCTCGATCTCGATTTAGATCTTCGAACGAAGTCCATGGAATGCACATCCGTTTTGCACCAACCGGATGGTGTCGGATCGCTAGGCCGTAGTTTGGGCTTGGTAGGGAAGCTCAATGGTGTTCCTATAGCCTGAGTGGCTTGGTCTTGAGTATTCACCAAGAGTACAGGCTCTTGGCGGGTCAATTGGTGGTGGGTTGATGAATGGCGGGTGGTTATCACCTTCCATGATGAAAAGTGATGGGGCTACGAACAAAGGTCACGAAGAAGGGGGATAGACTAAGAGAAAGCTAAAAATGAGAAAAAAATTACTTGATAGGAATCAAGCAAAGAAACCTAAATGAGGTGGACTACTAACAAGCTATTCTATTCCCGAACTTGGCGCCAAAAACTTGATAACGCTACACGCGTCGTTCGGGGTCAAGGAAACTTCCTTTTCTTCGAGCAAGTTTTATAACACCCTAGGCAGTGAACCTAATCGTTGTAGTGTAGTAATTAGGGTAAGCCACGGGTATTGATATCGTTCTCTAAGGGAATAGGAATGCTAGTAAGAAGTTACTACGCTAAGGTTGGGGTTGAGGAAGATTATTTTTTATCTTTTTATGTTTTTTAGGAAATTGAAAGGTACGAATCTCGGGGTTTGAATTTGGGGGGTTGGTATTGCTACCGATTACTCTACTTATCTAATTATCTAATCTAAGGTGTATGTAGTCTATGTCTAATTAATGTGTGCTCGTATGATAGTTTAAATATGTGTTTACTTAGGTTTTACTACTCCTTAATTATCTCCTATTGGTGGTTGAATTGTCACGCCCTTATTCCTAGTTGCGTTGTGTGTCTAAGGTTGTAGGGTATGCGTATGTTCCCTAACTCTTTGAACTTACCAAAGGGTCTCGTCTACAAAACCCACTAGCGATAATAAACTCTTACTCTAAGGCAGTCTTTGGATGGTTTAGCTTACAACTACTCAAGGAGTCATATTCTAAGGTTCACAAAGATTTAATCAAGCATTAAATACACAACGAATGACCTATCGCATTACTAGATCATTAATCAACTAAGATAAGAAACAACCAATCAATATTCAATAATTAAGTTTGATATTCCCTAAGCAAACACACAAGTAAATTAGCCGGACATGGAAAACATGCAAGCATACACACAAATAATCAAAGACATAATTGTATTAATGAAGTAAAACACTTATCTTGGTGTAAGATAGGGTTTGGAACCCTAAAATACTGCACAAGACAGCCTTGGTTCGGTTTAGGTTTTTACTCCAAAAGACTACACACAAATACTGAAAAATTCGGATTCTATATATAATATTACACATGCGACGGCGTCACTTTATGTTTTGTGACGTCGTCGTGTCGCCGTCATTAGGGTTTCGTCTTGGCCACGTTAAACTTGCGACGGCGTCACCTTATGATTGTGACGCCGCCCTCTTCAACTTCGGACGCCCGATGCGTTACATCTAGGCCGTCTAAGTTGCGACGGCCTACTCTTTTATAACTTGACGCCGCTAACTTGAAAATAGGAGTTTTGGCTTCGTCCGTCACAAAGATCCTCACGGACGGCCACTTTAACACCAAACGCGCACCTTGTATTTTCACCAGCTTTGAGTGTCTCGATTCTGACTTTGGCCATTTTCTTCGTATAATCGCGCCTTTTCGTCCAAATAAGTGCCATTCCAGCATTTTGCCTCCAAGAGACCTAAAAAGTGAAAAGGAACGATATTAAGCAATAACGGATACAAAAGTGATCAAATAAGGGCTTAAACGACCCCTCAAAAAGGTACCTTTTAAAACCTTATCAGTACCTCAAAGGTTACATGCTTGTTCCTAGGAATCGAAGAGGATGCGATAAATCTATCTTGCTTGTTACCGGTTTTAGGACATGTGCCAATGACGTATTCTAAGAGTTCCTGAGATCGTTTAGTGTAAATGCAAGCATAGGCCACATCACTATTCTATATTCTATCATCTTCAATGATCTCAAGAAGACTATGTAGGCTATCCTTAAGGTAAGTGACATATCCTTGATGGGCCAACCTATTGTTCCTAAGGGGAAGAGGAATAGGCACAACATCAATTGCATACTTCTTACAAGCATAAAACCTCTCATATTCACCATTGGTGATTGGCATTTTCCATTTCACCTGAGTCTTTAGATTCTTGATCTCATTAAGCAAAGAGGTTATCTTTTTATTGTGTTTGTTACGTGTGACCTTGATCGATTCATATAACTCTTTGAAATGCAATTTAACTTTAGAATTTTCAGCTTGAAAACAATCATTTTCCTGTTGCAACTTATCGATGATATTTTGATATTGAAAGTCTGAGAATCTAGAGGCGGTGGTATATGGGTGCCAACCACTTCACTCCTATTTCCCTTCAATTGAGAAATTGGAGCTTTTATTTTTGGATCGTGTTACAGTGAGCTTGAATATGTTCATCTCGATTGCTTATTTCAAAATATGCATCAAATTCAGGAGCATCCAAAGATGTCTTAGCATTTGAAGTTTTAATTCTTTCTTCTAGATGTTGACATTTTAATTCTAAATTAAGATTTTCAACCTCTGCTTTAGACAAATGCCTGACTATGTTATCATGATCATCGTTTTGGATTTTCTCCTGCAATTTTAAATTCTCGGCTTCAAGCTCATTGACACGAACCTGGGCAACTTTAAATGCAAGTGACAGATCATGAAATTGAGAAGCAGTTAAAGCAGAATTAGTGGCAGTATAATACACATCCTGGGAAATACATCTAGCAATCAACTTTTCATTGGTGATGTGAATATTCTTCCTCTCAATCTCATAAGTTTTAAGCTCTATTGCATTTTGTTTTACCGTATTTTCCATATCTGTAAACACCTCTTTTATTTCTTTAACTTCAGTTTCTAGGGTCTTTTGAATGCCCTTAAAATGTTCTTTCAGTTGTTTAAAGAACGGAATAACCTCAGTAAGATAACATTGTTTCGTTTGCTTAAAACCCCTTTCCCTTTCAGTAATACCCGTTGGTGTGATTCTCTTCTTAGATGTTTTATCGAAATCAACAAATATTTGGTAAATTACGTATATGCTAATTAAAGTTTTACACTGTGTAGGAAGAGTTCTAGGCACTAAATGCATCGGTGTATTGGGAGGGTACACCATAGGTGTAGGTAATTTCCTTAGGGGTGGATTCTTTTCAACAAGTTCTTGGGCCGTTTTCTTATCCATGTCTAATCTCCAAAATACTTGCTCAGGGGTCAATTGAGTTTGAGGTTTGAAAGTGGCTAAGAAGTTTTCCTTTGAATAGTTGGGGGGTTTAATATTAATATTATTATTCACCCATAAAGAACTATTCATTTTCTCAGCCATTTTATCTCTAGCTACATTTTCTATCTCTCTATCCTCTTCTGTTACTTCTTTACACGTTGGCTTTTGTTTAGGCTTAAGAATCCCACTGTCATCATAAATCACTTCTTGGGCCTTTTTAGCTTTCTTAAGATACACAGGATTTGGGTCATCTACAAGTTTTTCAGTGTGTTTATCACTTAATATTTTGTGATTTGTAATCATGTGAGCAGTCTGTATGGTGTGGCCTTGTATGTACAGTTTGTTTTCAAGTTTATTCTTTAAAGTTTTAAGGTTGGAAAAATGATTTAGGAGTTTAGTTTCCTTTTCTTTGAATTCCTGTTTAAGCGTTTTTACATTTTCTTGTATTTCTTGTTTTTGCTTAACAGTTTGTTTAAGTTTCTCTTGTAAGGAATTTAACTCCTGTTTCAACGCCTCTTCCCTTAAATTACATTTAGTGATCAGTGTACGCATTTGACTATCCATTTCCTGTTCACTTTGAGTGTTAGCTCAAATTTAGCACGTTGTTCATAAATGACAACTTGATCTATATATATATATATATATCTTAAAGTGTAGTGGTAGATGAGTCACCAGGGATATATGCAGTGTACTCATGTAACACATAATCATCATTTAGAGCAGAAGATGCACAACTAGGTACACCAGAAGCTTCCATGCAGCTTTCCTTTGCACTACCTTACACAGGTTGAGGCTGGTGCACCTCTCTCTTGGGTACAGCAGAAGCTTCCATGAAGCTTTCCTTTGCATTAACTTGCACACGTTGTGGCTGGTGCACCTCTCTCTCTTGTGAATTTGAGCACAAAGATTCCATAATAGCATTATCTGTCTCAAACACGGTAATCTGTTGTACATTGTTAGGTATCTTCTGTTCATCAATCACGTCGTACAATTTGAGTATATCAGATACAACTAAATCCGAAGTGTTAGACATGATGTTAATGTGCACGGTATTTTACAAATCTATGATTTAAACCGAGAAATAAAATCTTTCACGGGATTTTACAAAATCAAGAAGAAACCGTGAGACAATGACCAATTGAACGTGTCAAGATAACTGATGGATCGTCACAATGATAGAAGATTGTGTGTTAGGAGTGATGATATTTTGAAGGATTAGCTTAAATGTTGTTTGGTTGTATTTTGTTTTGGTTGATGCACGTTGTTATAATGAAAATTTGGTCTAGAAATTTAAAACCTCAATAACTTCTGTTCGAAAAGGTTTTAGGCCTCGAAAGTTGACCCGAATGGACTTTAGTCAATTCGGCGTGTCGTTCTCCGCGTTTTCACTCAATAACCAAACCTAATATTATCTAACAAACCAAACGGATGATAAAAAGTTTTCCCACAAATAAAAGTTCCTTTTGGTCTCAAAACGTTTGAAAAGTCTCCCGATTAACCAACAATATAAAAGAAGTTATCATTACTTATAACTGATGCTGTTTTGTAAGTATTTAAGATGTGACAAATCTTCTTATATCATATCAATAAGACATCGATAATAACATCAAATCACATTTTATCCAAATTCCTTAATACAACAAATCTCAAACACCCAAATTCACCAATTGTATTCAAATCTCAATTACCAAAGACACACATATGTATTAGGTACATATATAAATTCCTATACAATATACAAGCTTCTAATGATAACTGAAAGAAATATTGAAAAAACAAATACTTAAACATTCATCACAAGTTCAAGAAAACATTGTCAACTCACTAAACTTTCGTCACACGTTCAAGAAAACGTTTTAAGCATTCGTTATATGAGAACGATTTCTCTAGTGGAACCAGGTGTCCTGCATCCTTCACCCAATCCAGTGTGGCTATTTCACCCAAGTGCCTACATTGTCACAATCATGTGGTTAGGTTCATAACATCTTCCCAAACCATATGGTAAACCAAAAAGCGTTGCCTGCTATCTCTTTTTGGTAGATATTACAAATGCAAATATGCATCTCATGGGTCATGGATGGCGATCACCTTTATTTTAGGGCAAATAATTGAAATAATTATCATATTTGTCATCATTTTATTTTATGAGTAGCGAACAAATTTTTTTGCTTTTGTGGGTACTTTTCTTTCAAATTCATCCTTTTAGGGTACTATGTGACATTTTTTCTCTTCGGGATTTTTTTTTCTATTGACTAAGAGGGGCAAAAATGTTCAAAAATTTCGCAAAATAACCTAAAAAGGATACATTTGAAAGAAAAGTACCCAGAAAAACAAAAAAAATTGTTCACTACCCACAAAAAAAAATGATGACAAGTATAATATTTTTTTCAATCATTTGCCCTTTATTTTAATTTTGTGTGTATTGCCTCCCTTATACTCTTTACGAGAATCATTTGGGAGCACAAGCATGCATACGTATTAATTATCAGATTGAAAATTAACACTTTTTTCATTACTCAAATCCAAATTAAAAAGAAACCTAAATCTATTTCAATTTTAATTATCTCCTTTCAATCCAAATATATTTCATCTAATTTTAAAGATCGATTTTACCTATTTTCAATTTTAATAAACCCAGTCTTTCTTGAGTTCGGTGTTTTTTGTGCCAATTTGGTGGTTTTCCTGTGGTGTCAATTATGGGTATCTATAGAACTAAGGAGGATGATGTGGCTAAGATTTCTACATCTATATTTGTTACTAATTTCCCTGAGTCGTTCTCTGCTAAAGATTTGTTTCAATCTTGCAAGCAATACGGACATGTTGTGGATACTTTTATCCCCAATAAAAGATCGAAAGCTGGTAAAAGGTATGGTTTTATTCAGTTTATTAATGTTTTCAATGATGAGAGGTTGGTGAATAATTTGTGCACGATATGGAATGATCGTCTTAAATTACATGCCAATGTTGCAAGATTTAAGAGGGCACCCTTGAAAGAGAACAATATTCGTGAGAGGGCTCCTGTAAAACCATCGGGGCCTTCTCAATCCAATACGCAAGGTATACTTGGGTCATTTGTTTCTGCCGCTAGAGACTTTCCACCATTGATATCCTCTGTTGCTCATGTATCTTCCCCACCGGCGCTGGTTTTGGATGATTCCTGTGTTGTTGAACGTGATCTCTCATGTCATGTCATGGGGGGTGTGAAAGATAGTAATTCCATTCCTAACCTACGGATTCTATTAGCTAAAGAAGGTTTTGAGCATGTGAAGCTGTCATATTTAGGTGGGTTATGGGTGTTGATAGAATTGGATAATGAGGGTTCTAAGCATAAGTTTTTGGATCATGCAGGCGTTAACTCTTGGTTCGGTACGCTTATTAATGCCTATAACGATTTTGTTAGTGATGAACGAGTTGTTTGGGTGGACATTGAAGGTATCCCACTTCATGTTTGGTCTCGAGGAACGTTTGCCAAGATTGGTAACAAATGGGGCGAGGCTTTGGATATTGAGGATACTTTTGACTCCTCTTTTGCTCGTAAACGGTTGTGCATCTTAACGAAACAACCAGAAAATATATTGGAGAAATTCAAGGTGATTTTTAAAGGTAAGGTGTTTGTGGCAAGGGCGAAGGAACTTTTTACTTGGAATCCGAGTTTTCTTGATCATAAGGAGTCTGGTTATACCTCGGATGACGAATCAAAGCATGGTTCTAGAATTCTTAATGATGGGGTGCAGAATAGTGATGTCGAATCAGATGATGAAAGTAATGTGGATGGTGTCTCCGAGACAGTTTTTAGTGATAATGTGGATTAATGTAATGTTAATGGTCATGGTAAGGAGACGGACAAACAACAATCAGGGGATCCGTTTGGTTTTTATGATTTATTGTCTAAACTTCCCTCTAAAGGCGTTCGTGACGCGAGTACCTCTCTATCGCATCCTCCTGGTTTTACCCTTCCTGTGACGCACGCTAATGTTGGTGAGACTTGTGAAGATGGTCCTACTAATGGAGAAGACATGGTGAATATGTCTAGGGTAGATTCTAAGGTTATGGACCATTCACAGGAGGTCCATGATTCTTCTAATGGAGAATCAGTTTCTTCCTTTACACATAAAGTTCATAACGGTGGATCTATTCTTGACATTTTGGATGACATGGTTCGGGTTGGACATTCTATGGGTTATAATTTGGATGGGTGTTTGAAAGATATGGGACGCATTATTGGCTCACAAGGAGATGAAGATGTTCTTAAATAAATATTCTCTCTCTCAATATTCAAGGTCTTGGGCACAAGACGAAAAAGGAGTGGGTTAAGGAGTTAAATTGTAAACATAGGATCAATTTTTTAGCGTTGCAAGAGACAAAGATGGATTGTATTTCTCATATGGACGTTAAGTCCCTTTAGGGAAATTCGAACTTTGATTTTGTTGCCAGTGACTCATTAGGGAATTCTTGTGGTATTCTTTGTATTTGGGAGGCTTCTATCTTCAAGAAAGATGGCGTTACTATTTCTGATAACTTTATAGCTATTTACGGCACATGGTTACCTCGTAATGTCAAGATTCTTTTGGTGGCGGTTTACGCTCCTCAACAGCCTGGTAGCAAAAGGGCTCTTTGGAATTTTTTTATCTAATCTCGTACGGAGATGGAACGGCGAAGCTATTATAATGGGTGGCTTTAATGATGTTCGGACTATGGATGAAAGACTTGGTTCGTCTTTCAATGCTTCTAGTGCTCGGTGTTTTGATCGGTTTATTGTATCCTCTGGTCTTGTGGATGTCATTTTGGAAGGGTATTCATTTACTTGGTCGCATCCCTCGGCCTCCAAAATGAGTAAATTAGATCGCTTTCTTGTTACGGAAGGTATTATCTCGCTTTATCCGTCTATTTCAGCTTTGTGTCTTGACCGTCACTTGTCCGATCATCGTCCTATTCTTTTGACGGAAGTTTTGTCTGATTTTGGTCCGACTCCGTTTCGATTCTATCATTCTTGGTTAAGGATGGAGGGTTTTGATTCGATGGTGGAGCATGCGTGGTTGTCTTTTTCGCATTCTGATTCCAATGCTATGGTTAGGTTCAAGAAGAAACTGCAAGACCTTAAGTATATTATTCGTTTATGGGTTAAAGATAAAAAGTTTCATCTTCATAACGCAAAGAATTCTTTACAGAATGATTTGATCTCTATTGATAAAGACTTGGAAAGGGGAAACGTTTCTGATGACATCCTTCCCAAGCGAATGGATCTAAACCGACGGCTGCAAGATATTAATCTTTTGGAGGTTAAGGATCTGGTTCAAAAATCGAAAATCAAATGGGCTATCGAAGGAGATGAAAATTCTAAATTCTTTCATGGTATTATTAATAAGAAAAGGTCTCAGTTGTCGATTCGTGGTGTTTTCGTTAAGGGCACTTGGTGTACTGATCCGAGTATTGTGAAGGAGGCTTTTAAGAATCACTTTGAAGTTTGATTTCAGCATCCGTGTCATGATCGTCTCAAACTTAATGCTCCTTTTCATAATAGGTTGTCTTCGGATCAGGTGGGTGAGCTGGATAGGGCAGTATCGAGGGACGAAATTCGTAGGGCTGTTTGGAACTGTGGCGAGAATAAGTCTCCTGGCCCCGATGGTCATACGTTTGAATTTTTAAGAAAGTATTGGAGCCTTGTTGAGGCGGATTTTTGCGATGCGGTTGACTATTTTTTTAAGTCTGGTACATTTCCAAGGGGGTGTAATTCGTCTTTCATCGCCTTAATTCCTAAAGTTAATGATGCTAAGTTCGTTAGTGATTTCTGGCCTATCAGTTTGATTGGATGCATTTATAAGGTGATCACGAAAGTCTTAGCTAACCGTTTGGCTACTGTTATATCCGATTTAGTTTCTGAGACTCAATCGGCCTTTGTTGCTAATAGACAATATAGGACGGTCCTTTTATCTTAAATGAGGTGTTAAACTGGTGTAGGCGAAAAAGGAATCAAGCCATGTTTTTTAAGGTTGACTTTGCTAAGGCGTATGATTCGGTTTGGTGGGATTATCTCTTGGATATTCTTCAAGCATTTGGGTTTGGGCCGAATTGGTGTAGGTGGATCTGCGGCACTTTTACTTCCTCCATGGCTTCCATATTGGTTAATGGTAGCCCAACGTCCGAGTTCCCTTATTGTTGTGGGTTGAAACAAGGTGATCTGTTGGCCCCTAATCTTTTCATCCTTATTATGGAGTCGCTACATATCTCTTTCTCCCGTGTCGTTGACGATGGGCTGTTTAAAGGTTTTCAATTGCATGGCTCGGTTAATATTTCTCATATTTTTTACGCTGATGATGCCATGTTCATTGGAGAATGGTCTGAACAGAACTTACAAAATATTGTTAAAGTTCTTAATTGCTTCCATCTTGCGTCGGGTCTTAAGATCAACATTGCTAAGAGCCAAGTCTTGGGTTTCGGGGTTTCTCAGAATGTTGTTTTGCAGGCGGCGAATAGGATCGGGTGTGCTGTTTTGAACACTCCTTTTTGTTATCTTGGTGTGTCGGTTGGGGAGTGTACGTCTCGGAAGTCGGCTTGGGTTGGCTTGGTGAACAAACTCCAAGCCCGGCTATCTAAATGGAAGGTTAAAACTCTTTCCATAGGCGGCAGATTGACCCTTCTTAAATCTGTTCTTGGGGCCTCTTCAATTTATTATATGTCAATCTTTAAGGTTCCAAAAGGCGTGTTGAAGACTATGGAATCTATCCGTAGTAAGTTCTTCAACGGTGTTGATTCTTCGGATAGAAAGATTTCATGGGTTGCTTGGGACAATGTCTTAGCGTCCAAAATGAACGGTGGTCTTGGTGTCTCGAGTTTTTTCGCGTTGAATCGTGCTCTTTTGTTGAAGTGGGTGTGGCGCTTCATTTCTGGCGATGGCTCTTTATGGTGTAAAGTTATTCAAGCGATTTATGGCTCAAAGTTTGATCTTCATGTGACCGATCAACCCTCGATTTGGTGCTCTATTTTACGTGAAGTAAAATTGTTGAAAGACTTTGGTTTCGACTTTTCTTCGCATTGTAAGAAGCGGATTGGGGACGGGTCTTGTACTAGTTTTTGGTATGATATATGGTTAGTTGATGCCCCTCTTTGTGTACAGTTTCCCCGTTTGTTTGCTCTCGAATTGGATAAGGAGATTGTGGTGGCTAATAAAACGGGAACTTCTTCGGTCTCAACTTCTTTCCGTCAGGACGTGCGTGATGGAGCGGCAGCACTGGGATGACCTTTCGTCAATTCTCAACTCGGTTTTTCTCTCGTCTTCCAAAGATAGGTGGACTTGTGATTTGTCGGGAGATGGATAATTCAAGGTTAAAGTCATTAGAAACTTTATTGATGATTTGTTTCTCCCTTCGTCGGATGTTGCAACGAGATGGGTAAAATTCATTCCTATTAAAGTTAATGTTTTTTCTTGGCGTGCTCGTCGTGATAGGTTACCTACTAGAGTTAACCTTAGCCGTAGAGGTGTTTTGTTGGATTCCCATCTGTGTCCGCTTTGTAATGCTGCTATGGAGGATGTTCAGCATGTTTTATTTCGATGTGACGTGGCTCGGGTTGTTTTTCGTAAAATTTGTCGTTGGTGGGATTTGGATTGGCAGGAGATTTGCTCTTTCTCGTATTGGGACGCTTGGTTTTTATCCTTTCGGCTTTCTTCCCGTCTCAAGTCTATTTTAGAAGGTGTTTTTTATGTTGCTTGGTGGCGGATTTGGAGGTTTCGAAATCAGTTGGTTTTTGACGCTTCGCTTCCTAATCGTTCGACGATTTTTGATGACATTGTTTCTTGGTCCTTTTTATGGTGTTTTAGTAGATGTAATAGGGCTTTTTCTTGGGAGTATTGGTTAAAAAACCCCAATCTTATTTCCTTGTAATGTCTTTCTAGCTCCTTGCTAGTTTTTTTAATCCAATTGCCGTTCAAAAAAAAGATACACAAAGCGATTCCATGCATATAGCGGCGTTGGTATAGTGTTCGACAATATTCAATTGCGTCGATTTAGTGTGGTTTGTATGTTTCTCTTTTATTATTTAATTGTATAGCAGAGTACCCGCGCGATGCGGCGGCGGGTACCCTGTGACTAAATTTTTCGGCGAACAAATGTTATTTTGTTTTGGACTGCTGGATTTCAGATTTATGATTAAAAAACTTAATTAGATTGTACACTGTGGTTAAATAGTTATATATTTTGGTGAAGGGGTGTTTTTAAAAGTGTATTAATTGTATGTGTTGAATAGTGTTTTTTTAGTTTTATTTGTGCTTTAAATACTTGTAAATTATGCTTATTTACTTGTAATTGCTTAAAAATCTATTTTTAGTTTATTCATGTGTGAAAGCTTAATTATATTGTACTTTGTGGTTAAAAAGTTGTATTTTTGGATGAAGGGGTGTTTTTAATAGTGTATTAGTGGTATTATATGAGTAGTGTGTTTTTAGTTTCATGTGTGCTTTTAATACTTGAAAATAATGTTTATAAGATAGTATTTGCTTAAAATTCTATTTATGGCAGTCTTAAAATAATAAATAGGAGGGAAGTATCTTCCTCTATTATAAGTAGTATAGATAGCGCCAAATAATTTTAGCTACGAACTTTAAATGCCAACCAACAATCTTATAGTTATACAACTTTTATTTTAAAACATTTTTCACTATAACCAAACTCATATTTTCACAATATCGGTCATATATATAATTTTTTTAAACTACTGATATTATTAAAACTAGTAAGGAGCTAGAAAAGCAAAGATTACAATATTACAAGAGAAGAATTTTTAAGCCAATCTATTGTATTTGTAATAAAAGAATATGTTGTAAATTTAATTTATATCTTAAAATAACATAAATAATTGAAGATTATAATAAGTTACATAACGATTGACACATGAAAAGGTTATAGTACCAATTAATAAATAAGTCAATGTGTCAATGTATCAAATAAAAAATATAAGAATTAGTCAATCAAGTATATAAGTATAATAGGTATTAATTTGTCGTTGGTGGGATCTGGATTGGCACGACTTATTTTCCTTTTCAGATTGGTATGCTTGGTTTTCTGCTATACGCTTGACATCCAGACTCAAGTTAATCTTGGAAGGAGTTTTTTACACAGCTTGGTGGCATCTTTGGGCTTACAGGAATCAAATTATTTTTGCAGAGAATTCTCCGAGACGTTCTGTTATTTTTGATGATATAGTTATGCGCTCTTTTAATTGGTGTTCTAGTAGATGTAATCGTTTTTTTTCTTGGGAGAGTTGGATGAAAAATCCTCATTTAATTTCCTTGTAATGTCTTTTCTAGCATCTTGCTAGTTGCTAATAATAATTGCCGTTCTAAAAAAAAAAATAGGTATTAATTTGAAAGTAGATTTCGCAGTAAATGGAGATAATATTCAAATGGTTAAATAATAAGGGTTTTGTTAACTTGTAATATTGTTAGTTGATTAGTTTTTCTTCTTTTCCACAACCCATAACCAAACTCATATTGTCACAATATCGGTTGCCACACATGTTTTTTTTTTAAACTATTGATATTATTAAAACTAGCAAAAAGCTAGAAAAGCAAAGATTACAATATTATAAGAGAAGAATTTTTAAGCCAGATTGTATATGTAATAAAAAATATGTTGTAAATTTAATTTATATCTTAAAATAATAGAAATAATTGAAGATTATAATAAGTTGCATAACGATTGACACGTGAAAAGGTTATAGTACCAATTAATAAATAAGTCCTTTGTGTATGTATCAAATAAAAAATAAAATAATTAATCAATCAATTATATAAGTATAATAGGTATTAATTTGAAAGTAGATTTCGCTCTAAATGGGGATAACATTCAAATGGTTACCAACTTACCACAACTGTTGGTTGATTAGTTTTTCTTCTTTTCCATTTTGGTATCTTTTTTTAACTTAGATTAACTTACATTTTCATTGTCCTAGCAAGGTCAGGAAGAAATATCTTGTCATCGTCACCCCATAACATATATATCATCTGCAGAAAAAACAATTATTAAAATATTATTCTTATGTAATCATACTTTTTTTAGATATAGAAACAAATATAGTTACCACCAAATATTGTTAATTGTTTTAAGTTACATGATATTTTATTTATGGCAAATGGTTTAAAAATAATAAAACTTGTCATTTCTTTTTTTATACTACAAACTTTTAATTTACTTATTGTACCAAATAACTTTTTTAATCATCTTATTTTATCATCCAACTTTTTTAATCATCTTATTGTATGTATTCAACTTCTTTAATCTTTATATTCGTATGCATCTAACATCCTTTTAATGCTACAATAAGAAAATTAAAATTTTGTAGCATACAAAAAGAAAATGTAACAAGTTTTATGCATTTTTAAACCATTTTCCCTTTTATTTATATATTCAAACACCTTTATAATTAATTACTCCATGTTTGCTAACTCGGATTTTTATGCCCTTAAAGGTAATACCTGAGAGTAGTTGGTATCCATAGCTTCTTCATCTGGAACGACCAATTCCTCTAAGAGTTCATTTCTCTCTTTGCGATTGTTAAACATTACCTGAAATTGTAAGAGTGATCAAATTTCGATATATCGTACTTGGTTTTTATATATTATTGCAACTCAGCTCTAACTTGTGTGGAAAAGAATGCTGCTAATATTGTAAATGCTAATAACTTGGAGAGAAATAAATAATAGTAGTTTAATTTTTATAAGCTTTCAAAAGTCTTGGCAACAATCAAAGTTATTGATCAATATATGGTGGAACAGTATATCATGGTTTGTTTATTGATTTCATGTCAATTTCTAAACGGATAAACGAATGTGATTTTCTTTGTTCAGGTTACTTAACGAGGACGAGCCTTTTGAATCAGATATACGCGGCCTCACCTGGTTAATCTCGGGACCATTTCCGACCTGTCGATGACCACCCAATTTGTGATTTAAAATTATATGTGCCGAGTTTAATACTCAATTGCTTTTATTTACTATTTTATTGAATAAAAGTTTCTCATAATCATCTATTTAGGATCAACCTAAGCCAGCCCCATGTGTATATGTATAAGATTCAACATGTCAACGGTTAAACAGTTTATTAGAAATACAAGACTAGTAGACAACGAACCAATTTGAAATGTCTTTGTAAAAAGCATCTCAAGTTTCATAATTATATTTTTTCTAGCTCTCTTATACCTTCTTTTACAAGTTTCGAAAAGTATTCTTGTTTACCTTTCCCCTCCTTAGAACCTGATCACATTCCACCCATTAATCAATTGCCTGAAACTTATTAAAAACTTGCCGACACCATATAGAACTCCTTTGTTATTGAGTGTAAGTATCAGAGATCTTGTTTCTTCTTCCCGTTCAACATTTCAACCTGTAGTTTCTGTGTTTCTTGCATGGGAAGGGGAACACAAGAGAGGGAGATGGATGGGTGTGTGTTTTCTATGATTTTGAGCACATTGAATGCTTACAACTGTTTATTACTTTCTTGTTATATGTTAATGTTTGAAAAATAACTAATTGAATGCCAAAAAAAAGTTAATAAGGAGAAGCAAAAGTAAAAAGAATTATTACTCCTTTCGTCTCAAAATAATTATTCTCCAAAAAAAAAACACGCAAAAAAAATTCATAATTATTACTCTTTTATCACTTTTAGGGGGTGGCAATGGTCACAAAGATGCATGAGGTATGAATCCATACCGCACGGCAACACCATTGCCATGTATGGTTGAATCGGTATGGCATGCGGCTTAATTCTTAATCGGTATGGGAAGTGATAGCGTGTGTTTTTGTTTCAAAAGTGAATATAAATTAAGTGAGGTATAGTGAATCATGGTTGTCACTAAAAAACTATAGTAAGGTATGAGTGAGCTATGAAATTAGGTAGAATGATATTATTGGTGGGTGGTGAGGTATGGGTTTAGACCATTGCCACCCCCTTACCTTTTTTATAGAATGACAATTTATACTTAACTAATTAGTTAATGTTTTTCTTTTTTTTTTAGTTTGTAATATTAATTTCTATCAAGTGTAATATGGTATATCAATCAAATTTCATTATATATTTATAGTAGTTGACAATTAAATTGAAATATCGTGGAAAACAAAAACGCGTACATTTAATATAGAATGAATGGAGTATTATTTAAGATACAAGTAAATTATAAAGGATTTGCTAGCAAGTGGCCCAAATTATAATACATGTCGAAAGATTCTAATTAAGGATATTACCAAAGGTTGTCTTTATATCACTTTTTTAGAACGAAGATCCTCCCTCATGTTAAATTTAAATATGATAAGTTATTTTAACTTTATTATGAAAGAGATTTTGGTTTTAAATAAAGAAATGTCCCATAACGTGAGGCTCACTTTTTCTATCTCACGAGCTTAACATCACTTATCATCTTCAATTTGAACATGATAAAATCCTGGTTTTCTTTTATGAGAAAATTTTTTAAACGACTCATAACTAGTATCTATTTACTAAAATGAATGCCGCAATTTATTATTACTAGAAGAGTACCCGCGCAATGCGGCGGCCGGTACCCGATGACTACTTTTGTAGCGAGCAAATATTTTGCATTTTAGACCTTCCTTATTTAGCATGTCTCAAATACTTTATAGCGTAGTAGATACATGTTTATAAAAAGTGGAACGCCTAAATTATTAATAGTGTAAATAATTAGCATTTATATTTTTTAAATTTTAGCACTAAATTAGTAGTTATAAGTTTAGTGAACTTTTCTTATAATAAAATATATCATTATTGGAGGGGTTACTATATGATTTAAATGAGATTTAAATTTTTAATTTTTACATTTTTCTTCTACATTAATATTTTTTTTCTTAAAATTCACAAATATATGGCCTCGGTTCACCCTTAACAACGAACGTGTTACGGTTTTCAATTCAATTCCTTTGTTTCAAAAAAAATAGCTCATCTTCACATTTCACAATATTTTCAACCCAAAATTACTATTAGCAAATAATACAAATTTGCCCAACTGCAATAACAAGCTAAACTAAACTTGGCTCAAGTCAATTCACTAAGCCAAAAATGTCCAGCCCAACTAAAACCCTAACCTAAATATAAGGACCTTTATCTTTATGATAAACTCAAACCTATTTCACAAAGATCTCCATTTCCACATACGCCACACAAACTTCCCTTTATTCAACTATGACTGATCATATTAATCACAACAGTTTTGATATCTTATATTCTTATGAAATTTGGTATTGGCTTTCAATCACTTTTGAAACACAAACAATTCTACACCAACCTTATACAACAAAAATATCGAATTAACTTTCAAAGAAAGTATGACTCTCGGCTAAGATCTTGATAACAAGGTCTCGGGTAAGGTTTGGTTCTTTTGTTCTTGTTTATTGTTCAAGATCTTTTAGTTAAGGTCTCTGGTAAGCTATTTTGTTATGTTTTTTGTTTAAACCGAAAGCGAGAAGGAGTGAAACAAGTTTGTTTTTCTTCTTTCTCTAAACATTTTCGGATATTACAACACAAGCAATGCTTTACATAGATCTATGATGGATTCTTGTTTAAAAAGTTAAGATCTTTAAGAAAGGATATTAATAAATTTGTTCTTGTTCTTTCTTTATATCTTTCGAATATAAGAAAGAATTTGTGTTCATGGATCTTGTTATTTCCATAGATCGATGATGGGTTATGGATATCTTTAAAGGTCTGGTCTTCAATTGAAACGAACCTGAGATAGCATTTATTTTTTTTTTGTTGTTGACTGATATGACGATGGGATATAGGATAGATGTAGGTTATGAAGTTGTTTGTTGGTGATGCTGTAGGTTTCAGTGATGGTTTGGTTTTTTTGGTTGTGGTGTTCGATGGCGGTCGCATCGCTGGGACGGGAAATTGGACATGCTGCTAGTGAAACTTATTTGATTACTCTCTTTGCCTTTACATTGAAGATGAGAAAGTGAATATCGTTTTCTTTTTTTAGTTTTAAGAGTGGTCTAATTTATATTAATATTAGAGGGATGTTACATGTTTATAGTTAATAGAATTGAATGATATTTAATTTTTTGAGTTGTTATAAGTTTATAGAATTGAAAGATGTTTAATTTTGAAGACTGTTACAAAGGAAATGGGCTGTTACAAAGGAAATAGCTTAATATTTAAGCCTTATGTGTAAATATTGATTTAATAGCAAAATTAATACAAATATTTCTATAATAAGCAAGTAAAAAAGTCTGAATTTTAAACTTTCTAATTTTAAAAGGCCTAAATGCATTATAAAATAGTATAGATTATTATTATTATTATTACACTACAACAAAATAGTTAATTTTTCACATTTATTAAGTCATGTGTTCACACTTTAAAGTGTGTGGATTTAAAAAGTTCACACTTAGTTTGTGTGAACCAAGTAGCATATAATTTCACACCTGTAAGTGTGAAGATTTATAAAAAAGTTCACACTTTTAAGGGTGAAGATTTTGTAACAATATGATTTTAAAACAACTTTTCACACTTTTAAGTGTGAATAATTTTTGCACACTTACAGGTGTGAAGATGTTAAAAAAAAATTCACGGTTTAAAAAGTGTGAAGAAAAAAGTGTTAGCAAGTGACCAATTTGTTGTAGTGTTATTATTATTATTATTAATTTATAAAAATGAACTTTTAAATTTCATTTATTAGATTTATTCCAAGACAGCTTTTCAACCTTACACGTTGATTTTGGCGACTTTATAAACGACTGTATATATTACAAATGCGACTGAAAAACTTGTAGGCATCTAGTGGGCTGCTAGGCATTTTAAAATGTGCTATTTAGGCGACATAGTCATTTAAGCGACATTTATTACAACTCCTTATTATTACCAAACGAGAAGTATTCAAATAAAGAGCAATGTACAAGTTTAAAGAGAACTTGTACCCGATGTAGCAATAGTAGTTTACAAATACAACGTAGGACAGACAATATTAGAAACAAAACCCGGAAATATGTCGGGTGGATCTCAATTCATTCCATTAAATATCCATCACATGAAAATTAATCCATTCTCGTAAATGTAATACGATATTATTCATGGTTCTAAAAGGTGCGTTATGGCGGTGCGTTATGGCCGCTAAGTTCCACATTACGAAATAAATCAAGACGTTGATTTTAGGCGTGGCATGAGATGAGGCGGGAAATGCGCGATAAGGCACGCTAAGGCGTGAGGCGTGACTAGTTTTTTTTTATTCAACTCCCATAATTTTTTTATTTTTATTTTTTTTTTTATTTTTTTTAAATGAAGAATATTACATGAAATGATAGTTTCTTAATCTTATTCATTATATACAACACTTTTTGTAAACTCGATATATATGAAATATGATATAAATATATAAATATTACTAGTATTATATTTTGGGTCATCTTATGACACGGGTTAAAAACGAAAAAATTTCGTTTTGACCGCTAAAGCATGAGGCTTAGTCAAGCCGTCACACCACATATCGCGCTATTTATAACCTAACCAACTGACATAAAATATAATAAATACATTTGTCGTTTTGTTAACTGTCTTATGAACACGTATACTTTTTTTTTTTTTTTTTTTAGCAAATCTTGGTAACTTGATTTAGGGCTGAGCGTCGGTCCAAAACTGAACCGAACCGAACCGACAAAACGGAAAACAGAAAAGCATACAAAACCTAAACCGAAAGTGAAATTGTAAAAAACCGAAACCGAACCTAAGGGTTGTCGGGTCGGTTTGTTTTTGTCGGTTCGGTCGGTTTTGTCGATCCGGTTCGGTTTTGAACCTTCCATGCTCAGCCCTAACTTGATTGGCCTAATGTGTACATGACAATGTTTGAGTGACATGTAAGCTAATTAAGATGAACAGATGATCGTTTGTTTCTAGCAGACGCATGCATTTCATGTATGTAACATGTAGCTAGCAAGAATACAAGAAATGTGTACCTCAAGAAAATCTCGATAAATAAATTTTGGAATCCATGGGAGTTTATGAAAACCAACTGAAAGCATCATCTCCAACCCCTCTACGGTTGTGGGCATCAAAAGATCTGACCAAGTTGACAAACCAAGTCGCTTATACGCATCAATGCTAATAGATTCAGTCAGTTCTATGACTGTAGCAGAAGCTACAAAAGACTTGACCAAATCCGGGTACAACTTAGCCATCTTAAACCCAACCATCCCTCCATAACTTAACCCCACTAGCGTCAACTTCTCAACTTGTAACTTCCCCAAACCTTTGGCCACAAACTCGGCTTGGAAACTTGCTGACCTTTCGTTTCTATTGGTGATCGAACCACCAAAGAACAAAAGGTCAGGCACATACACTGAGTAATCTCGACTCAATGCCAAAACTTGTAAGAACCATGTAAAAATACCATCCATGGCAAAAGAGTGGAGGAGTACGACCGCAGGCTTGGTTGGAGGTATGTAATCGATATTCCCGTCTTTTTTGGTGACGATTTCTTTTGGAACCCATATGTTCATTGTCGTGCCGGGCTCTATTTCTATAGTCTGGGGTGTTAATCCAGCCACTAACTTTACGAGCCCGTGAACCAAAGGGGTTAGCACCACAAATATGTTTCCCATTTGTCTACTTTAATTTCTTTAGCTCAATGAGGACAAAACTTGAGATATATGGTCACATTGGTTCATTACTAATGATATGCTGAGCCAAAGTCAACTTAAGGATGTTGCAAGTTACATATTTTATGTGTATCCAAATTCCATATGTATATAAAAATTGTATGATATGCAACTCGTGTCATTGACTGTGGACAATACTTTTTAGCAAATATATATACAAACGATCGAGCACAGCTGGGAAACTGATTAGTGATTACACAGCTTATAAGTATTATGGGTGTGTTTGGTAGCGGGAATTGAGGCAAAAGAATTGGAAATGGTTCCATTTCTCTTGTTTGGTACACAGAGAATTGAAAAGCGGAGAATTTGAAAGAGAAATGAAGAGAAATTGAGAGACTTGGGTAGTGTAATTTGGCTAGCTCCATTTCCCTTATTTTGGTGGAGAAATTGGAGAAATTGATTATTATTATTCTAATTTTTTTTTTATTTTTTTTTACAACTATAATTTTGTTAAATAATGGATTTTGTTTTAAAAAAAATATATATACGTAAACAAATTATTTTTTAAAAAAAAATTTTTTTTTTAAATTTTTTTTAAATAATTTTTTTTAAATAAATACATTTTTAAAAAACATTTTTTTTAAAAAAACAAGTTTTTTTTTAAATAAAAACATTTTTAAAAAATATTTTTTTAAAATAATTTTTTAAAGAAAGTACATAAATTTTTAAAAAATAAATTTAAAAAAAAGATATATTTTTTTTTAAATAATTTTTTTAAAATAATTTTTTTTTAAATATTTTTTTTAAATATTTTTTTAAAAATTGTTATTTAGAAAAAATAAAAAATATTTTTTTAAAAAAATAAGTTTTTTTTAAATAAATACATTTTAAAAAATATATTTTTTTTAAAACAAGTTTTTTTTTAAGTAAATACATTTTAAAAAAATAAGTTTTTTTTAATAATTTTTTTTAAAGAAAGTACATAAATTTTAAAAATAAATATATATTTTTTTTTAAATATTTTTTTTTTAATATTTTTTAAGAATTTTTATTTAGACAAAATATTATTTAAATAAAAAAATTTCATTTCTCGGGTCAAGTCTCTGTTGTTACCAAACATTAGAATTGAACAAAATTCTCTACTGATTTCTATTCTCTGAGATTCTATTCTCTACTTCATTTCTTTTCTCTGAATTTCTCTCTACCAAACGCACCCTAAATAGACGTGACCAGATTCTGTTTATGGCTTGAGGCGGTATTTAAGGGATTTGCCAGCTTGTTTTAAAGTAATTATATAATCATAACTTGCATATTCAGATAAGTAAATTACACCAGTGGTCCCCAAACCGCGCCTGGTTCATGCATTTGGTCATTTTATTCTCAAAAATCGCACTTTTAATCTCAACATTTTTCGTTAATTGCGCACCCGGTCCTTTTGGCCTAACGAGCGTTAGCCTTTCCTGTCGGTTGCATGGGCCGTTTTGTCTTTTAGACTTTTGGTAACAGTCGTTATGTTTTTGTTAACGATCGTTACTTTTCTCGTTACCACCACTACTACCCACCACCCACCACCCACCACCACCACCACCAACCACCATGCGGAAAACTAGAAGGGAGTTGAATAGTTTTACCGATTAAAACTTCGTTTTAAAGTATTTAGATCGACTTATGTCAATCTATTTACTTTATGTGTTGGATATTGATAGATGGGCATATAAGTAAGTAATGCAAAAGATAAAGAGTAAAGGAACACAAAACCACGACACGAGTATTTATAGTGGTTCGGCTACAAGAACACCTTCCTTGCCCTACTCTACTCCCCGAGTACCCTACTCGAGAGTTTCTAAGTACTACACAACACAAGCTCCTTAATGTGGCGGAGAAGCCTTTACAAGGTCGCCTACTCTTTATCCGGTACAAGGCTAGACATCGAGTTCTTCCACGAGGTAGAACCAAACCTATCACAACGTCGCCTACACTTTATCCAGTACAAGGCTAGATACCGAGTTCCATTACAAAGGAGGAACTACTACCCAACACTACACCACAACACCACTACTCAAAGGAGACACACTCCTTGTTACAACACTGGAGAAGATATCAACATCCTCTAACCCAAACTACACAACTTGTACATCGACGCACCACATCGTTTGTACACCTTCGTCACCATTCACTAATGCCTTCAACACGACACCTCTATGAAGGGAGGAAAGAACTATCAACAAGATGCACTTCAGTGGTCTTAATGATGACGAAGTTTAGCAACTCATAATCTTAAGCTTGCACGTCTTCGTATTGACTTCATATCAATTTGAGCCAATACTATCAATTCTCTTAACAAATTTTTTGGAATCACTCCTAAACTAGAATTAAAGTGTTAGTAATCAATATGTAATAGTTAGCTTAATTATCGCCTTTATGTTTGTTATTAAGCTTAGGCTTATGTAGAAGGCCCATGAGCTTTGGCCCAAGCCCATAAGAAGGGAAGGATGCCAGTAGTGTTGCCCTAGCTCATTGCCCTATAAATAATCCTTGTAAACCCTCACTTGAGGGTTGGTTGTTTAATTCATTTCATTTAATACGAATAACTCTTCTCATATCTTACGCATAGTGCTTTGTATTGTTCAACCGATCATCTTATCTTTCTTTCTTACATATTGAGGCTTGTGTTACAAACATGGTGACCTAACAGTGGTATCAATCGCCAAATAGTTGGGTGAAAAGCTTTTGTTTTTGAAGTTCTTTTTGATCTTACGCGTAACTCTCGGTTCACAAACTTTGTCACGCTTAAAAACTCAATTTTTACACTTTTCAATCCAAGATTCTTGTACTTTCAACGTTTTTAGGTGTTAAAATATCTGTTTTTGGCAAAAAGTTTCGAACTTTACGTGTTTTTCATTGATTTTAAGCTTGGTTTTAAACGCGTGTTCATTCTTACGCGTAACGTGTTTAGAAGTCTTGGATCATCAAGTTTCACACTTTTGTGTTATTTTGGTGATGTTGAAGCTGTTTAATCACAGAAATATGGTTTAGAATCACTTTGGGCTAAGAATCCGTTTTGGTTACATTTTACGCGTAACAAAACCCTAGTCTTACGCATAAGACTTCCTTGGCTTGATCTTCAGTTTTCGTGGTTTACTCAGTGTTTTCTTGCTTGGATAAGCCTGAAAACACTTCGACTTTGGATATCATTTACACTGTGATAGTGTAAAGGATTTTTTGGGCAAAACCCTAATTTTACGCATAAGCTCAATCTTACGCGTAGAATTCTTTACGCATAAGATTTTTCTTACGCCTAAGCCTTGTCTTACGCATAAACTAATCCTACGCATAAGTTTTCTACGCCTAACTTTCAGCTTACGCCTAATCTTAGTGTTTATCAATTCTTACGCGTAAGCTAATCCTACGCGTAAATATCACTTTTACGCGTAAGTTTGGTGTTTTTACGCATAAGCATTACTTTGCCTTAACATGGTTTCTACGCCTAAGGATACTTCATCAACAACGTTTCATTCGACTACAAAGATCCATTTTACAACACAAGTTTTTCAACATGTCTCAACCTCCATACTCTAACTACTTTCCTTACACGTATAATCAACAACAACAACAACAACTTAGTCCTCAACATCAACAATTCAATCAACAACAACAAATTTATCAACAACAATTTAATCAACAACATTATCCACAATAAGGAGCAATTCCACCTCAAATGGTTCAACCACCACCTAGTCTTCAAGTACAACCTTACACAAACGTTTACAATCAACATCCATCAAGGAATACTATGAAGGAACCGACTTGGTTTGCAAAGATGTGTGAAGCTTTAAGTAGCCAACAATCCATTCATGAGGCAGGATCACTTGATAGACCTCCAATGCTCACTCCCGGAAACTATGATCAATGGGTGATTAGGTTCTTTAGGTTTTGTGATCTAAAGAAGCCACATGGAAAGTTCTTAAAGAAGGTCATCCTGGAAGGTCCATTTCAGATGCCTATTGTCGTTACACCCGGAGATCCAAATGCTATTCCACCAAGAGATGATCTTACAAACATTGCAACTGTTGCTGACCTTTCTGGTGATGAACTTCTACATTTCGAAGCTGATGAGCTAGCAATGCAATATATCCTTTTAGGATTACCCAATCCAATCCTTCGAAGTGTTGATGCTCAAAAGACTGCAAAAGCAATGTGGGAACATATTCATCTTCTTATGGAAGGCACTGAACTTAATCAAGAAGACATGGAATCCAAAATTTACTTGGCTTATGAACACTTTATGATTGAACCCGGAGAGACATTAGAATCTTATCATCATCGATTCTCAGACATCATCAATGATTTGGATAAACACAACATCATCATGCCAAGAATTGCAGTCAATACTAAGTTCCTAAGTAGTCTTGGTCTTGATTTGGAGAAATATGTCATTTTCATCCGTCAAGCTAAGGATCTTCATCATGCTACATACGGATTGTAGTACGACTATTTGAAACCTCATCAAAAAGAAGTTGACAAAGAAAGGGCTATCCGTGGACTCCCGGCTCCAACGTCACTTCCAGACAATCAACAACTTGCTTTGTGGGCTCAAACTAGTTATCCTCCTCAACCCGCTCCTCAACCAACTGCAACAATTACACCATATGATTCGTCACAACAACAATCTCAACAAAATCAATTGGTTCCATACAACAACAACAATGATCAAGCACTTTACAGTGAAGCTAATGAGGACTCCGAAGCTTTCGATGCATTGCAACAAGGATTTGTTATGATTGCTAAAGCCTTCGGCCGATATACAAACAAATCCAACAATCGCATTCGTTCCTCATCAAACACAAGGAATCAGGCTGTTGTGAACAATGGACGTGTTGAAGTTCAGAATCGTGGTTATGGTCGTCAGATGGGAGGTGGTCAAGGGTTTAATGCTATGGGAAGGAATAACATGGGTGCTCCACAACAACAGAGAGCTCAAGTGGTTGACCAGGGGAATGCTCAGAATGGGATAAATGGTCTTCGTTGCTACAACTATAATGAGAAGGGTCACCTGGCTAATGCATGCCCAAAGCCGAGGACTAGAGGCAATGCATATCACAAGGAGGCTTTACTTTTGGCTCTTAAGGATGAAGCTGGAGGAACCCTCACAAACAAAGAACAGAGCTTTATGGCAGATGCAGACTCAGATGATGATATGGAGGATTTGCAGGCTAATGCAGCAGTGATGTTGATGGCACAAATGCAAGCTCTCCACATGAGTGACACAGGCCCAGTGTATGACACTGATGGATTGTCTCAGGTACCCGAACAAACCATATTCATCACTGATCTAATATCTCAGCCAACATCTGAATCCGACGAGGCTCAGAATGTTCAACATGAGCCGTCCACATCTCATTCTGACGATTCTCACATAGACCCCGTCGTTACATTTGATGATCAAGATGACCTTATGGTTTCCTTTGATACTTAAATTGACTCCGTGGTCATACTTGAGGATCTGAATAGTGATCATGTCATGACTCACGTTGAACACGCTGACCCTTTGCCTAATCCAGATGTTGATCTCTTACTTAAAGACCAACAATCCCGAATGGAAGAATGTTGTGCACTAAATCAGCAATTACACAGTAAAAATGCACTGTTAACCAGGGATATTGAATGCTTAAAAAGGCAACTCAATTTTTACAAAACTCAAGAAAAACGTGAACAAGGTTTTGAATAGAACAACTGAAACATGAACATAATGCTTTAGAAAGACGTGAACAAGGCTAAATCTCACCAAAACGAAAAATCATTAGAAAGACAGATACATGATCTAGCCGCATCGAAGAATGCTTTGTTGTCTCAAATAGAACAACTGAAACATGAACATAAAAAACAACTTAACGCTCTTACTTTGGAAACTCAAAAAGCCAAGGCTGAGTTGTTAACTTGTCAAAAACAGTTCTCTGCATACAAAAAGCATTCAACGAAACGAATAGATGACTATCTTGAAGAAATTGTCGGTTTACAAAACAAACTCAAAGAGTTTCGAAATGTTGTTTATAAACATGGTGAGTCAATCAAAACTATTCAAAAGTTTACTTTAAAACCCAATCCAAATAGATATGGACCGAATCTTGCTGATTACAAACCAAAGCTTTCAAACAAAGCATTCAAACCAAATCCTGAAGTTTCCAGTGCAGAATACAAAATTGATAACTCTGTTATGAGTATTGTTGAATATCATCGTCAAGAGGAATTAGATGCAGAAGACGAGAGTCGATCAAAATTAGAAAATGTTGTTTATAACAAACCATTTAACTATTCAAAAGCCGTCACTTTTGTCACACAAAAGGATTATTCTAACACACCCAGGATTATCACACCTATGTCTGAGTCTTCTAATGTTGCTCCCCAACCAAATTATGCACAAATTTATGGTCCTTTACCTTCACTCAGTGAAGTAAAATCAACACCCGAAAATCGTCAAATTCTTGGATATTTTGACATTTTCACTTCTGACATCAAACTTTTAGAACGTGAGATTGAATTTCATTCTGAAATAAAAGTTGAACATTTTCAATCGCCTCAGGCGCGAGAACAAAGAGATATTTTTCAGAAAAGAATTTTACCTCATGTTAAAAATTTGAAAAATTGTGCATTGTATTGGGAAAGGGACTTTCGTAAGGAACTTGGACTGATGAAAATAGTTTTCGAGAAAACAGAAACATCTATTTCAAATACAAAACGTAAAAAGAAAATTTTGAGAAAAGATGTTGATCGACTCTTGGAAGATGTTATCTGTGCTGATATCCATAATGTTGTGTTACTTCATTCTTTTGCACATGCATTTGATTATATCTCTGTTGATTCTGTTGCAAATATTGAGAATACTGATTTTGTGTCACAAATCAAGTCTTTAAAAGTTGAAAATGAACGAGTGACAAACGAGCTTTCAAATGCAAAACGTCGTCTTCAATGGTGTCAAAAAGATTGTCATACTCGTGAACTCGCTTGGCAAAACAAAATCGCTCAGTTGCAATCAAAAACCTTTAATTCAAAGCCTGAGCAACTGGATGATGAAAAAGCGTCTTTGAAGTGTCAAATCTCAAAATATGAACAAGAACTTTCAAAAATAAAAAATGCACATAGTGTCATATCTGATTCACTTAAAAAGACTCATGCTAAAGCATCAAAAGATCTTGATGATCATCTTGCCTACACCAAAGATGTTTTACGACGAGATGGTCTCACTCGTACTGAAAATCTTAATTTGTTACACACTATACGTGATCTAAAAGCAGAGGTGGTGAAACTTAAGAAAAATACGGATAGTAACATAGTAGTAACTGCACCCAAACAGATTCAAAATGACTCTAGAACATCTAATGACAAACCACAAGAAACTAATGTGCTTCCCTCTACTAAAACATGAATAGTTGACTCTTTTCCCAACGCCTGCACTTCACAGCCTAGGAGCAATACAAGGAAGAATAGGAAGTTGCAACGTAAGAAAAGAACAATAAAGAATGCTGAAGTAGAAGAACACCCTAGGACTCTGAATAAGAACCAAGTTGCACCCACTTTAGATATTGCGTCTGAAAAATGTAATGGAAAAAGTGATGTAATGAATACTGAACCTTTAAGTACTTTTGATATTAAGTCTGAAGCTTCTTGTGTTATATGTCATAAAAGTATGCTTTCTGATTGTCATGATAAATGTGTTGCTAAAACTATCTTGTCTCGTTTACGGAATCCTAAGAAACGGAATACCTCTAGGCCCACTAATGCTTCTAAGTCTGTGCTTGGTAAACCGCCCTCTTTAGATTCTAAGAAACGCATTGATGTCCCTGTAGTTCCAGTATCACCTCAAAGGAATGTAGTACCACCTAGTGCATTCACTAAGACTAAAGCCAAGACTAGTAGAAGATGGCAGAAATGGATTCATAATAGACTAGGATTTAAATGGATGCCTAAAATCATTGAAGTGTGTATTTCGACTATAACTGCTTCGGAACCCTCTAACTCTTCAGGTTCCACATCTACTTCTATTCCATATGTGTCGTCTATGTGTAATGCAGGTGTTACAGATCATCCTTTGGATTGTTGATAGCGGATGTTCCCGACACATGACAAGCAATCTTAAACTGTTATCAAACTTTGTTGCAAAGTTCATTGGCACTGTCAGATTAGGGAATGATCACTTCGCAACTATCATGGGCTACGGAGATTACATCAATGGAAATAGCGAAATTAGCAGGGTTTATTATGTGGAAGGCCTCGGTCACAATCTCTTCTCAGTAGGTCAATTCTGTGATGGAGATTTGGAAGTTGCTTTTCGGGAGAAAACTTGTTTCATTCGTGATCTACAAGGAAACGATCTTATGTCTGGCACTCGTAATTCAAGTCTCTACACTATCTCTATGCAAGACATGATTGCTTCATCTCCCATTTGTCTACTTTCAAAGGCAACATCAACAAAATCTTGGCTATGGCACCGACGTCTCTCACATTTAAACTTTCAAACCATAACCAACCTTGCTCGATACAAACTTGTTGAAGGTCTCCCGAGATTCCGGTATTCTAAAGATCACCTTTGCTCAGCTTGTGAACAATGGAAAAGCACTCGTGCTCATTTTCCTTCAAAGGTGGAACACAGCTCTCAGCATGTGCTTCATCTTCTTCATATGGATTTGTGTGGCCCGATGCGCGTGCAGACGATTAATGGCAAACGCTACATCTTGGTAATTGTAGATGACTACTCCAGATGGACTTGGGTTTATTTTCTTCGAAGTAAAGATCAAGCTCCACAGATGATCATCACCTTTCTCATGAAAATTCAAGTTCAGCTCCGGAACACAGTCCGACAAATCAGAACAGACAAAGGAACTGAATTTGTGAATCAAACTCTTCAAGAATTTTATGAGAAAGTGGGAATTGAGCATCAAACATCTATTGCACGAACACCAGAACAAAACGGAGTTGTTGAAAGACGAAACCGAACGTTAGTGGAAGCTGCCAGAACGATGTTAATCAATGCAAAACTTCCAGATTACTTGTGGGCTGAAGCCGTATCAACTGCATGTTACACTCGGAATCGCTCAATGATTACTAAACGCCACAACAAAACACCATTTGAGCTTGTCCACAACCGAAAACCGAATCTCAAACACTTTCACGTATTTGGATCCCTTTGCTACCCGAATAATGATCGTGATGACTTTGGAAAGCTCAAAGCCAAAGCTGACATTGGATGTAACACCCCCAAAGTACCGCAGCGGAAGACTGTGTCAATGGGGTGCTACTTCATAATACAAAGTACAAGTTATAGAAAACGACCTCTAAATGAGACGTTTTGAAAAGTTACCATTCGATTAATGAAATCAGAGTTACAAACAATGAGGTCCCAAAGTATAATACATAAATGTTTACAAAATGTTTCGAATGGTAAATACGAATGCATAAAGTCTTTAAAATATGTCGTGCGACTCTATGCTTCAAACTCTAGCTATCGCCTTAAGACCTGAGATAAACATGCTAAAAAGTGTCAACACAATGGTTGGTGAGTTCATAGAGTTTGTTTAACATGTAAAGCCATTAAAGAATGTTCACACAGCAAAGACATTGTAAATCCACTCAGTTCCAAGTTCCGCCCATACAAAACTTGCAACCTGTGTGTTTACAACCCACTGCTAAAATATAGTACATTTTATAGTTAAGCACACATACAGACATAATAGTTCATATTATTACACTTAGTGTTACTCCGTCTATATTTGGAGACTTTCATGCGAATGAGGGGACTGCTCCGTGTATGTTGGGAGACTTATCATCGACTTATCATGTGAACGAGGGGACTGCTCCGTGTATGTTGGGAGACTTATCATCGTCTTAAGTATAACACAATCAAGTATAACGCAATCAAGTATAACGCAATCAAGTATAATGCAATCAAGTATAACGCAATCAAGTATAATGCAATCAAGTATAATGCTTTGAGTATTTGTAAAAAGTATAAAGCAAATGTTTGAGCATGTATCTCCCCCAAAGAGTTTGTAAAACAATTAAGCGAGTAAAAGTGGGGCTACGAACTCACGATAATCAGTAAAAGTTTAGAGTACTTACGAAAGTAAATGAAAATAGTTTGAGCATGTATCTCCCACAAAAGTAATTCAAAACGTATAAAAGTAGGGGCTATGAAACTCACCTTAAAAATGATATCACAACGTATAACGGGATCGATGGATAAGCACGAAGTCTCTACGTATAACCTATAATATGATGTCAACTCTTAGGTTCGGAATAATGCCTAAAAAAACATGAACGAGCCTATATATGCCATTATATTGATCATGACGTAGTATTTGTATGTTTGTTTATAGAAGTGGTTTTAGTTTGTATATCTCGTACTACTGTTCGGGCCATCATAATTCAGAGGTCATGTAGTAAACGTTCCAGGAGCTAGGACACTTTAAATCGTAAATCCAACAACTCGTCGATCCGTTTACCCAAATCAACCCCTCACATGAAGTTCCCTAGTGTTGTAGTGTTCAATACGTAAAACATGTATTTTTGATTACTTGATTATATGATATATTAAGAGTTTATAAATACAATAAATAAACTAACAAAGTTTATAAGTATTTAAATAAGTTTGAGTTTTACAAATACTTACCTTAAAATAGAATGCTTGAGTATTATGGAAAAATAAAATATTAACGGAGCTTCGACGTAGAATTTGCAATCTTCGAAAACCCACGGCTATTAGAAGATTATAACAACTCCTTCTTGAGAACCCGAAGAATAAAAGAAGATTATAGCGACGTCTTTTTGGAGACTTGAAGATATTTGAAGATTATAACGACTCTTTCTTGAAAACTTCCAAGAACGAAGATCAAACGCTAGTTTTCTTCAAGAACACATGAATGTTCTTACAAGATCTATAAGAAATGCCTTAGGTTTAGGACTTTAGATGATAAGAAGGTGTGGTGCAAGAAATTATGAAGGTTTATGCTTGGTATTTATAGGCTAGAGATTTTAGTTAACTATATATTGGGTTAAAAACTAACCATGGTTAAATTTACACATGTAAATGATCTAAAGGAAGCATGCTTAGGATTTTGATACCAAGGTGATGACTCCCCTCCCTAATTTCGTTCATATAGAGATAAGATGACTTAGGTGGATAGTTTTGGTATTATCTTGATTACGGAGTGAGTTTTGGTTCCGTTAAATGCTAACCGAAGCCATAAAAGGTAAAACTGAGTATCGTAAAAATATGAAACTTGCAGGAATGATGAAACTCATCATTATACTCTATCTAAAAATATAAAATGGGTGATAAGTCTTATTGGGTGCAAAAACGCTGCTTAAAGCTGGAAATACGGGTCAAAAAAGCGTAATTCGCAGTTTATCGGAAAAGAACGAAATTTCAGGGAAATGATCATGAATTTATTTAGAGTAGAATAAAATTAGTCTAAAAGTGATATGAGATGTAAAAATGTGGTTTTCGTCATACGTGGGATAACTTAACAGTTATTTGTGAAGTTTAAAAATTACGCGATTTAAGAAAAAGGTAGAACGTACAAGGTTAATTTCTTTATGGTCAAAGGAGGAGGGAAATATGTTTGACTTTTCCAAAAATATAAAAGTTTCTAATCATCTTAGGAAATACAGTGCAGGAATCGTTAAGTCTGGATGTAAGTAGAATCGTTTAAAACGTAAGTTTAGTTTCGTACTGCGCTGGGCTTATTTGGTAATATTAAAAATAAATCTTAAAAATTCTCAAATTAATCATGAGTGATCTAAAAATTTATCTGATGCGGGGAAAATTGTCAGAGACGGTTTTCGTTATGCGCGGGATGTTAAAATGGTGTTCCGACCAAAATGAAGCTTTAAGACGATGTTTTCTTAATAACTTTTGCGAAAATGATCTAACGATTGTCGAACTCTCAGGTCATTACTAAAATAATTTATCCTACGAGAATGTAAAATAAAAATTTTACGGGATGAATAGTGAAAAGTGAATAGTAAAAATGAATAGTGACCCGAAAATGCGAATTGTTACAGTCTCTACCCCTTAAAAGGAACTTCGTCCCGAAGTTCTGTTGATGTTCACTACTTACAGTGTGCATAGTCTAAGGGATTACGTCAAAGCTCATGTATATGGGTTTCTTATCTACTTAGGTACGTTCTTGTGACTATCGCGACTATTGCCCGTTCTAAAGACATACTCTCTTATGGCTAGGTTTGATGAGGCAAACTTTCCCATTCTCGAGCAAAACCCTCAAAAGACTTTTAGGTAACCGATTTTTACTTAATCCCACAACTCATCAAACAAGAACTGTCATACGATTAGGCTAAATCGGTTTAAGTAACAACTTGTTTCTAGCTTGATCTTTGCAACTCATCAAACAACAACTGTCACTCGGATCAAACTGGAAACAAGTGGTTTGAAGAAAATCTTTTGAAAATTTGGCTCGATTACGGAATTGCTTACACATATGAGACTACTACTCCCTTCATTGCATGATTCTTCCGAAATTAGACATAGGTGATCAGGCTATGTATAATTTAGGAGTAACTATGCAATGCTTGGACTAATCGACTCATATGATGCTTGGTGTTTCAGTCAGTTCATAGAAATCTCTATTAGGTGCTAAAATTACGAAAAAGTCTAAAGTGTGCAAGGCGATAGGGAGGAAGGTAACGTATATAGTACTTATAGTCTAGGCTCTAAATGTAACCTAGTTCTCTATAACCAATGCTCTGATACCAATCTGTAACACCCCCAAAGTACCGCAGCGGAAGACTATGTCAATGGGGTGCTACTTCATAATACAAAGTACAAGTTATAGAAAACGACCTCTAAATGAGACGTTTTGAAAAGTTACCATTCGATTAATGAAATCAGAGTTACAAACAATGAGGTCCCAAAGTATAATACATAAATGTTTACAAAATGTTTCGAATGGTAAATACGAATGCATAAAGTCTTCAAAATATGTCGTGCGACTTTATGCTTCAAACTCTAGCTATCGCCTTAAGACCTGAGATAAACATGCTAAAAAGTGTCAATATAATGGTTGGTGAGTTCATAGAGTTTGTTTAACATGTAAAGCCTTTAAAGAATGTTCACACAGCAAAGGCATTGTAAATCCACTCAGTTCCAAGTTCCGCCCATACAAAACTTGCAACCTGTGTGTTTACAACCCACTGCTAAAATATAGTTCATTTTGAAGTTAAGCACACATACAGACATAATAGTTCACATTATTGCACTTAGTGTTGCTCCGTCTATATTGGGAGACTTTCATACGAACGAGGGGACTGCTCCATGTATGTTGGGAGACTTATCATCGACTTATCATGTGAACGAGGGGACTGCTCCGTGTATGTTGGGAGACTTATCATCGACTTATCATGTGAACGAGGGGACTGCTCCGTGTATGTTAGGAGACTTATCATCGTCTTAAGTATAACACAATCAAGTATAACGCAATCAAGTATAACGCAATCAAGTATAATGCAATCAAGTATAACGCAATCAAGTATAATGCAATCAAGTATAATGCAATCAAGTATAATGCTTTGAGTATTTGTAAAAAGTATAAAGCAAATGTTTGAGCATGTATCTCCCCCAAAGAGTTTGTAAAACAATTAAGCGAGTAAAAGTGGGGCTACGAACTCACGATAATCAGTAAAAGTTTAGAGTACTTATGAAAGTAAATGAAAATAGTTTGAGCATATATCTCCCCCAAAAGTAATTCAAAACGTATAAAAGTAGGGGCTATGAAACTCACCTTAAAAATGATATCACAACGTATAACGGGATCGATGGATAAGCTTGGAAGTCTCTACGTATAACCTAAAATATGATGTCAACTCTTAGGTTCGGAATAATGCATAAGAAAACATGAACGAGCCTATATATGCCATTATATTGATCATGACGTAGTATTTGTATGTTTGTTTATAGAAGTGGTTTTAGTTTGTATATCTCATACTACCGTTCGGGCCATCATAATTCAGAGGTCATGTAGTAAACGTTCGAGGAGCTAGGACACTTTAAATCGTAAATCCAGCAACCCGTCGATCCGTTTACCTAAATGAACCCCTCACATGAAGTTCCCTAGTATTGTAGTGTTCAATACGTAAAACATGTATTTTTTATTACTTGATTATATGATTTATTAAGAGTTTATAAATACAATAAATAAACTAACAAAGTTTATAAGTATTTAAATAAGTTTGAGTTTTATAAATACTTACCTTAAAATAGAATGCTTGAGTATTATGGAAAAATAAAATATTAACGGAGTTTCGACGTAGAATTTGCAATCTTCGAAAACCCACGGCTATTAGAAGATTATAACAACGCCTTCTTGAGAACCCGAAGAATAAAAGAAGATTATAGCGACGTCTTTTTGGAGACTTGAAGATATTTGAAGATTATAACGACTCTTTCTTGAAAACTTCCAAGAACGAAGATCAAACGCTAGTTTTCTTCAATAACACATGAATGTTCTTACAAGATCTATAAGAAATGCCTTAGGTTTAGGACTTTAGATGATAAGAAGGTGTGGTTCAATAAATTATGAAGGTTTATGCTTGGTATTTATAGGCTAGAGATTTTAGTTAACTATATATTGGGTTAAAAACTAACCATGGTTAAATTTACACATGTAAATGATCTAAAGGAAGCATGCTTAGGATTTTGACACCAAGGTGATGACTCCCCTCCCTAATTTCGTTCATATAGAGATAAGATGACTTAGGTGGATAGTTTTGGTATTATCTTGATTACGGAGTGAGTTTTGGTTCCGTTAAATGCTAACCGAAGCCATAAAAGGTAAACTGGGTATCGTAAAAATATGAAACTTGCAGGAATGATGAAACTCATCATTATACTCCATCTAAAAATATAAAATGGGTGATAAGTCTTATTGGGTGCAAAAACGCTGCTTAAAGCTGGAAATACGGGTCAAAAACGCGTAATTCGCAGTTTATCGGAAAAGAACGAAATTTCAGGGAAATGATCGTGAATTTATTTAGAGTAGAATAAAATTAGTCTAAAAGTGATATGAGATGTAAAAATTTGATTTTCGTCATACGTGGGATAACTTAACAGTTATTTGTGATGTTTAAAAATTACGCGATTTAAGAAAAAGGTAGAACGTACAAGGTTAATTTCTTTATGGTCAAAGGAGGAGGGAAATATGTTTGACTTTTCCAAAAATATAAAAGTTTCTAATAATCTTAGAAAATACAGTGCAGGAATCGTTAAGTCTGGATGTAAGTAGAATCGTTTAAAACGTAAGTTTAGTTTCGTACTGGGCTTATTTGGTAATATTAAAAATAAATCTTAAAAATTCTCAAATTAATCATGAGTGATCTAAAAATTTATCTGATGCGACGGCATCTCCACGGGCATATCAACAGCCCGGGCTTTGGCCGCCGCACCAATCCGCACCGGTCCACGCCCCGAGTCGAATTGTTACATTGGAGTGTTTATTGGATACTGTGATAATTCTAAAGGTTAACGGATCTGGAATCGCCGTACAAAGCAGGTTATGGAAACGATTCATGCAAATTTCGATGAGCTTACTGATATGGCTTCTGAGCATAACAGCTTGGAACCCGGTCATAACCGTTTTAACTTCCCTCAAACCCCATCATCAGCTGAACCAAGGTCCCAACTTACTCGTCAACAAATGGAAAAGCAATTTTGCTCCTCTGTTTAGTGATGATATTGATGAACGTGCTCCAGGTGTATCCAATGTTTTCGCTGCTCAACCTGATCATATTCCAATACCTGATACACCTGCTACAACAACTACTGTTGAGGAAGCACCACCAGTTGACTCTACAACAACAGTTGAACAAACTGCATCCAACGACGCTGAACCAGTTGATGATGTTCTTAACAATGAAGTACCCCCACCGGCAGATTTCGATCCAAATTCGTTCTTCAACCCGTTTGCTAATGAAACTGCTGCACCTGATGTTGCAGAATCATCTACAAGCCATTTGAATCCTCAAAATCTGCACAATGTATACCAACATCAACCCTCAACACATCGTTGGACAAAAGACCATCCTCTAGAGAATATTATTGGTAACCCGAATCAACCAGTCGTAACGCGACAACGTCTTCACACAGACGGTGAACACTGCATTTATGCACTCACTGTCTGCCAATCTGAACCTAAAAACATTAAAGACGCAATGACAAAAGACAACTGGATTGAATCCATGCAAGAAGAACTCAATCAGTTTAAACATCTTGAAGTATGGGAATTGGTTGAAAGACCAACAGGGGTACGATAAGTTTACAAACTGATAAAAGCTCTCTACGGACACAAACAAGCTCCTCGGGCGTGGTACGATAAGTTATCCTCCTTCCTCATTGCCAATAATTTCACCAAAGGTTCGGTCGACCCTACACTTTTCATACAATATCACGGGGCTCACATTTTAATCGTTCAAATCTATGTGGATGACATCATTTTTGGGTCAACACATTTAAAATACTCAAATGCTTTTGCAAAACTAATGACAAAACATTTTGAAATGTCAATGATGGCTGAACTCACATTCTTTCTTGGAATGCAAGTTCATCAATCACCCCGTGGCATTTTCTTAAGTCAGTCCAAATATGCCCTTGAACTTTTAACCAAATTTGGAATGCAAACCTGTGACACCTATGCCACACCAATGGCACATACCAAGAAACTAGACGCTGATTTACATGGGAAATTTGTGGACCCTACCAAATACCAAAGTATCATTGGGTCTCTCATGTATCTAACAGCTAGTAGGCCTGATATTGTTTTTGCCGTATATCTTTGCTCCCGTTATCAGTCGAGACCAACTGAAACTCACCTCTCAGAGGCTAAAAGAATCCTCCGATACATCAAGGGAACCATTAACTTGGGGATATGGTATCCGAAGGATTCTGGTTTTGAACTAATAGCTTTTTCAGACGCTGATCACGCAGGATGCTTAGATTCACGGAAAAGTACTTCAGGAGCATTACAATTTCTTGGTGATAAACTGGTGTCATGGCAATCGAAAAAACAGGATTGTACGTCGCTGTCCTCAACAGAAGCAGAATATGTAGCCATGTCGGCGTGTTGTGCTCAAGTCATTTGGATGAGAACACAACTCAAAGACTATGGTTACGTATTTGACAAAATCCCGATGTACTGCGACAATCGGAGTGCTATTGCGATCTCGTGCAACTCCGTTCAACACTCAAAATCAAAGCACATCGATCTTCGATATCATTTCATCAAGGAGCACGTGGAAAAGGGTACTGTTGAATTATACTTTGTGGGTACTGAATACCAACTCGCAGATCTCCTCACCAAAGCCTTAGCTCCTGCTAGGTTTAATGAGTTGGTTCACCGGATTGGTATGCGGTGTTTGACTCCAGAGGAACTGGATGAACTTTTAAAACATTCTTAAAACCAGTCAAACACCAAAACCTCTTTTGTAAATATTTTTCAAAAACAAAATACAAAATTATAAAATCTGATAAAACAACAAAAATATTCTTCTATCTATATTTCTTTTAACATGGCAAGCACAAATCTTCCGTCAACACTCTAATCTTTCAAAATTCAGTATTTTTTTCGATCAAGTGTTGAGGGGGAGAAAGCAAATATTTTTCGGTTTCATAAAACCTTGTACTTGCATGTTACCTCATCCCGGTTGTTTCTTTATTAATGGTGGTCACATTTCTGGTTTACTGACACTCCTCAAACTCAAACTTATAAAATTTCATTACTACCTCCGTCCCAAAATTATTGTCCACTATTGACTTTTTTAGTCTTTCTTCTTTAACTTTGACCATAATTATTTTTGTTTGTGTTATATAATACTTTATGAAAAATATATGAATGTATTGGGTTTTAAATGTATTTTTCATTGTTATAATTTTCATCAAGTATTATATAACACAAATAAATATATTAATGGTCAAAGTTGAACAAGAAAGACTGGTCAAAGTCAAAATGGACAATAAAAATGGGACGGAGGGAGTATTTCTTAAGTCAAGGGGGAGTGTCGTCAAGTTTCTTTCCAGAATATCATTCGTTTGGTAACCAAAATGGAAGTTATGGGTGTTGGATGAAAATGGTTAAGGTGGAGGGACTAAAGATGTCAAATGTTCAAACTATTTTTAAACAAAAACACCTCCACCAATTTCTCTTACACATTCATTACTTACATTTATTACCTCAACAACCTTCATCCTACGCCTATCATACAATCTTCAAATCCGCTTTATTGATCATCATTTTGTAAGTGATTTCATAATCTAAACGTGTTTATAAACAATGGTTTTGAGTTACTTGCAAATCCAACGGCTAAATCTTTTGTTTGGATGATTTTCGTGTTCTACGTGTAAGCATATGAACACAAGATCATCAAGTGTGTGTTTGTTATGATATAATGGTGTTAAAATGTTTAAAACAAAATGCCAAAACCAATTTTATCTAACAAATCCACCCAGACAGACGAATTGTCCATTTTTCAAAATTAGGGTTCATAAGTTGATTTGGGGGTTTTCATGTGTGAGTATTTCTGGTTAATTTGATGGTTGAAAAATGTTGCTTATATGTTGAATTGATAATATCCATACTCATAACTTGCCCAGAAACACAAATTATGAAAGAATTAAATTTTAGGGTTTAAGTTCATACGTTTTGGGTACTTTTGATTCATAGCTTGTTTGATGTTAAAACTTGCACAGAACATCTCATTAGACCTCTAAGATACCCCAGAAATTGTTTGGTGTTAATCCTGTGGTTAGAACTCTTATTCGTAGGAATTGAACTCTAGGGTTTATGTCTACGCGTAAATGATCTTCTACGCATAACTGCCTTAATGTGTATCCATGTTTAGAACTGATAAAGATTGAATGTATGTGTTAATATTGGTGTTATGATGAATCTATTTCAGGTTTCTACGCGAGAATAATTCAGAATCAAGGTTACTTGAACATCTACGCATAAGGATCACCTTACGCGTAGAATGTTATGCGTAAGAGAAATCTTACGCATAACCTTTATGCGTAAGGTTCTATAATGGGGACTACGCGTATCCTGTGAAGGATATGCGTAAACAGTAACCTCTACGCATAAGGTTCACTCTTACGAGTAAGCCTTACGCGTAAGGTTTCATATACGCTTACGCGTAAGCTTTAAGCATAAGGCCCTCTTTTCCTACGCGTAATATTTCTTACGCGTAAGTCAAGAACCTACGCATAAGCTTACGTTTACGCGTATAATCAATCATGTTTACGCATAAGCTTGCAAAATCTACGCCTAAGCCTAGTTTTAACCAAAATTATGAATTGTTGCGCGTGCAAACTTTTAAATAAATAAATCATAACGACCCGAAACCAAAATGTCACTAATAAGCTTAAATGTTTAATAAGTTGTGAAAAATAAAAGAAACCTTGGACTTTAAAACTCAAAGTTAATCAACTCACGAAACTTATCACGACGTCTTTGGACTATTGGACTAACAAGTGACATTGGACTCGTAACAATCATCGACATATCACATTCAATAAATAGACAATAAAATCAACTGTTGACTAACGTGATGTCTTTCGATATGTTGGTTCTTTTGGCTAAATATCTTTCAGATCACGACATGGACGCTCAAATGCAAAATGTGGAAGCACCAAACGTTCTCACCAACTCTGCTACAGTGTCGGAGATCTACATTCACCAATTCTGGCATACAATGCGAAAGATCAAAGGTCAAAATGCTGTGACAGTGACTCTAAACCACAAACATGTCACCATCACACCAGCAGATTTAAGGGCTATTCTTCTTGTTCCTGTCATCGAGCCAACTGAATACATTGCCACACCAACTGAAGAGGTCGTTCTACAATTCATGGTCGATATTGGCTATGACGAAGCTGAAGGAGTGATCACAAAGCATTCATCCGTGGATCTTAAGAATATTCCCCAGCCATGGAGAACCCTCTACATTATGATTGTTAAATCCGTTTCTGGATGTGATAGTGGTTATGAGCATCCCAAGCTCATGGAACTACAGATCTTTTGGGCTTTGGTCAACATGAAACACATTGAAGTTGAAGCTCTGATATGGGATGACATGATGTCTTTCCTCAAAAAGCTTGGCACCAAGATTCCATATATCTAATATACCAAACTGTTGATCCAAAGAGCTCTAGGGTATAATCCTGATATTCCCTTGAGACTCAATGACCCTAACAATCACTCCATGTTGTTTGAACCTACACTCACAGTCAGATTTAAGGAATCAACAACAAAGAAACAAGGTGCAGTGTTGCCAGATCACCTTCTAACTGATGCAGTCAAACAACTTCATTCATACAAAAGGTATCTGGTAGCGGTTGATGAAGGCAAAGTAGGTTTTCTTGATGAAAAATCCTCTGGCACACCTACTAGGAAAACCAGGAGAGGCAGTGTAGGAAGTGTTACAAGCACTGAGAGTACGAGGAAGTATCCCAAGAGGACTCATGTTCTCAAAAGGAAAATTCCCTCTAAGGAAGCCATTCCTATTCCCAAACCTGAACCACAACAAAAGTTGACAGACGAGGACTCAGAGAACACTGAATCGGATGAAGAAGTCTTCTACTCTGAAACTCCAACCGATGACACTCAAACAATAACAAAACCTCCCAGTCCGAAAGCTGATAAAGGTAAAGGCAAAACTCCAGTTGCTGAGCCAGAAGAAGAGGAGAGCTCGGATGAAGAACAACTGGACAGAGACTACAGGAAAAAGGTGAAGAGTATCAGACTCCAACACGTTGCCAAAGAGTTCGTAAAGGAACAAACTCGTGGCCCCGGAGGGTCAAGTGGTGGTGCACTATCTACACCAGTTCCTGATGCGGTTAATCAACCCGATAAGGGAACTGGTACCACCACCCACGATCCACAACAACAACGACTGGAGGATACCATCACCTATGAATTTGAGGAACCTGAAAAGGAGAAGTCTGAGAAAGAAAAAGCTGATGAAGATGTTGAAGCTGCAGCTAAGTCAAAAGCAGAAATGGAAGCTCAAGCTAAAGCTGATGAAGAAGCCAAGATTGAGGCAGAACAATTGGCCAAGTCTGGAAAAGATGACGAAGTTGACTATGATGATTTTCTTCTAGATAGTCCAGCACGCTCAAAAGAAGAAACTTCTGAACCAGCAAAGGATCCTGAGTCTCCTCATATCTCATCGTCATCAGACTCATCCTCTCATTCATCTCCACCACCATCCAAAGGCACAACCAGATCCACATCCAAGTCAGTGAAGAAACCAACCGACTCTTGGATATCCCGAGCTAAGTCAAAGATTGTCAATGCTGTCAAGCAAGTCAGGAAGAAAGACATGACCAACAAAAAGCTAAATCAACTCGCTGACAGAATCAACTTTCTTCAAGACGGGATAAACGAGTTGTTGAAAGAAAGGGAGCATACCCAGAAGTTTATCAAAGGAGATTTCCAAAAGGAAATGGAGAAGACGGCAAGAGAATATACTCACAAGTTTCTTCTCGACACTGTTCCTGGAGTTACAAGAGAGATGTTCACCAGACAGCTCTATCCAAATCTCATGAAATTGGTCAAGCAAACAATGCAAACCACCCCGGTAACAATGACGATCAATCCAATAGAGCCTGCAGTTCTCTCTGATGCAGAGTTGATTTCTAAGCTGGTGCTACAATTGTCTCAACGATCTGCAACTTTCACCTCTGACGAAAGTAAACTATTTGAGGCATTACTGGAATATCAACTCAAGACTTCATGCAAGGAGCAAGCTGAAAGGCCTAAGCGTCCAAGAGACGATGATGATAAGGATAAGGACAAAGATACAGAGCCTAAACGTTCGAAGAAAACTGGTGAATCATCCTCCATGCCTCCACCTCCCCAAAGGACTCCAACCGAAAGAAAATCTCCACCAAGTTCTGCTGCTGCTGATAAACCTCAGGACTCTGAGTTACCACCTCAGACAGAGAAAACCGGTGATCACTTCGAGTACACTGGTGGTGACGATGAGGAAGTCCCTGAGCCCCAACAACAACCCACCTCTCCCGACACAGCAAAGAAACCAGCATCCTCCTCTAGGCCAAAGAAGAAGAAGAAGACGACTAAGACTGATGTCGTCTCATGGCTAGACGAAGATGACACCGAATATGAATGGTTTTCTACACTGGTTGATGCTACTCCCTCCCTACCTGAAGATCAAGATATGGTAGAAGGTCGAACATTGGAGCATGCTAAGTTACTTCAAGAAAAGTTTCGGGTGAAGAAGATGACAAAATCAGAGTTGAAACGCATCAAGAATGAAGCTTTTCAACTGCTCAAAGACAGCTCGGAAAGTGCTATCGAAGTTGAATACCATCTTGAAAACATAGCACGAGCCATGTCTAACAACATCGATTGGCTCAACCCTGAAGCTAACATTGACTTCACACGAAAAGACAAGGCTCCATACTACACCGACTGGACCAGACCTCTACCAACGATTGGCCAACCAGATCAACCAAAGATTCCATTCCGCTACTTCTTCAACAATGACCTGGAATTTCTTCTACACGGTAGCGATGTGTCAAAGAAATATGCTACATCACTTACACTTCCGTTCCCGGCAGCCATATACTCCAACTGCATAGCCATCGAGGAAAAGGCTACTCACATGTTCAACAACAGCGTGGAACAGTATGACATTGATGCAATGTATGGGATTCACCATTGGCCGGAACGCCGACGAATCTACTACAAAAGCTGCCAGGTTCGAAAGTCTAAACATGAAGTGTACAGTGATAAAGGGATCGTTGCTGTTAAGCATGTAGCTCTTTCGTCTAAATGGGACTACACTTTCCTCAAGAAAATCGTGGTCAAAAGACAAGACGAAAGGGACTATGATTTCTGTGAAGCGGACTTTCAGAATTTGTCTCTCAACGACATTGAAGATCTGTATCTTGCCAAGGTACAGGGAAGAATGAGACAATTCTCGACTGAAATCCAACGTGAATACATCAAGTCCTTGCTCATCTTCATCAGAAGCATAGTGATCCAGGAACGTGTAGAAGACTTGCAACTTGCCGTTGAATCTTATCAGACACGTGTCAACTTCACCAGACCTCAGCTAGAACTTCCTGACATCAACCATCTTCCTCAATACACTCTCATCAGCAAACCCTTTGGCGTAGTCTACCGTAGTGAACTACACCGCAACTGCTTGATGGCGTGTAAAGAGCTTCATAAGTTTGGAGATCACACACTGAAGAAAGTCAGGGATGGCTTAGCTTATAGGTTGAAGGAGATACATCAAGGCATTGGGTCACCAAAGCGATGGAATTCGAGGGAGAAACGGGATGTGAAGAAAATCATCACTCGCATAGATGAAAGGTTGTACAGAAGGGACCAGTTCAGAACTTTGGAGAGCTTCGTAGGTGGTCGTCCCAGGATTTCTCTCACAGGCTATCAACGTCCAGTACGCATTCCTGGAGTTATTGCTGGAATACCTGAGACTCCTGGTACCCCTTGATCTGTTTCTTTCATTAACTACTTGGATGTGTGATTTTATTTAACAATGGCTTGTGCACACATAACAGTGTACAACCCGTTCTTGTAATGAAAGGACCCTGTGGTACGCTTCAGTGCCACAATCCTTATAAAAGGAGCGAAAGCTTCTTACTTTTGAGTAAAACTTATCAAACCTTTCACTTTTAAAAGGTTTTGCTCAAAAGAACAAGCACTTCCCCTTATGATTTTCAAAACCTCAAACGTTAATATCACTTGTTGAGGGGGAGTATTTGATTAAAAACTTTGTTCACAAACTGTTCTTTGTGGTAATCTTCCCACAAAACTCAAAATGGACATATTCGATATCAAAATTTCGTCAAAAATAACATATTAATATGCCATTTTTGAGGGGGAGAAAAATTATGTGATAAGAAATATGTTGTGAGTTGTGAAAGAATCTTCGTGTGAATAGACTTAACCAACGAATTGACGAACTCTAAAATGTTAGTAACTCGAAAAGACTTGTCTGGGAAGGGTAATAATTTCAAGCTAGTTCGCTAGTGATGTAAACGTGTCTCGCAAAGGACTTGTCCGAGTAGAATGTACCATTCGAGAAACTCTTGGTAGACATGAACTTTGACGGGTTTGACAACCTTTCGAGGTTTTCCACACCTTCAAGGTAGTTATTAGAGCTAGTTGTCACCTAAAAGCTGACAATGAATCTCTTTAACTATGCAACGTAACCGTGTCTCGCGAGGAATTATCTATCATGAGTTGATCAATTCAAAAGTGGGCGCTCTTTTCTCACCGTGCAGATTTCAGTAAAAACTCTTAAGCACGTGTGGAGGGGGAGTAATTATGCAAAATCTTAAAACTCTCAAACAGTGGTATTAAATGTTTTTACTCATAACCACTGTGAGAGATTTTCAATGAAAATGGTTTTGTGGCAACATAGGTTAGTCATGGAGTTATAAGGTGACTAAGGTTAGTAATAATCGTCCTATGATCCGCCAGAGCCGGAGGGATCTACCCAAGGACACCACCAATAGTTAGAATTAGAAGTCCTTAGGTATGATTATGAAAAAGGAGAAAATGAGAATCGGAGAAAGAAGGAGTTGAAGAATAAAAAAGAAATGCAAAGAAAAGGGTGAAAAGAAATATCCATCCAGATTATTCAACTTAGGGCAGACACCGGGTTCAATTCATATGCTACTGGTTGTCACTTGATGACACCGGTATTGAAGATCAAAGTCGTCATGGACCCAGTGACGCATGCACTAAACCTTCTTAGCCACTCAAGTTTCTCTCGACAGAAGCTTGTTTCATTCTCACTAGGAACCCTACGTAAACTATCGGCTTTCTCTTAGAGATTGCTGGTATTGAAGAAGGAGACCCTCTCCCTAGTCTCCGCTTAGGAAAACCAAAGCGCACTATTGAGTCTAGAGCCACGAGATTCATCAAAAGATCTCTTAGGTACACTTGACAATTCATCGCTTGTTTTTCAACAATAAGGACGCAAGTGATACATTATCGAGTCCTTCACAGATCTTAGCAATCTGTCGAGAACATTTATGAGAGGTTCACACATGTGATCCTCAGTGATTGAATGGAAACTCCTGCCAGGGTCAACATCAAACAGCCCTGACAGCAGGTCACTTCGGTAACTCCCCGTGGATTACGCTTAGTGTGTCTCAAACGGTCTACAGTCGTAAGGTGATGCCTCGGTGTACCTCAACGACTCATCTGAACTGTAGGTGTACTTCCGTACATCGTGTTATCTCACTTGTGGGACTCCAGTTCAGGAACAGCCTTTGTGAGAATTAGAGTTGTGTTTTCACACTATGCTGTTAACACTCTCGAAGTTCAAACCTCTAACCCATGTTTTATGTTTTTCTTCTTATGGATGCTTGCGGGTAGAAAAGATCGTGCTGATTCTCCACATGCTCATGCCAACATCATCACTATATGAAGTTCTCACATGATCAAAGGCAACACAAAGTCAGAATGATTCTTCATCATCAAAGAATCTACAAAGTTTAAAGACTTAGAGAACTACATCAACACTGAAATCCAACGTTGAAGAGCGTGTGAGCATGTTGGAGAAAGACGTGGAGACACTGGAGTAACGAAGCGGACCTGATGCAGACAACAACAACATACTATCACTTCCATCACAAAGAACAAAGATCAAAGAACAAAGAAAATGATGACGTCAAAGCAGAATACTTCAAAGGAAACAATTTCTCTACACTGGGGAGATTGTTCGAATCAAGACACTTCTTCTCACAAGAAAGAAGAATGTCAGAAGACGTCAAAGCTACTATTACATCAGCACCTACAACGTTTATATTATCAATCACTAACACTTAGGGGGAGATTGTTGGAATCACTCCTAAACTAGAATTAAAGTGTTAGTAATCAATATGTAATAGTTAGCTTAATTATGATCTTTATGTTTGTTATTAAGCTTAGGCTTATGTAGAAGGCCCATGAGCCTTGGCCCAAGCCCATAAGAAGGGAAGGATGCTAGTAGTGTTACCCTAGCTCCTTGCCCTATAAATAATCCTTGTAAACCCTCACTTGAGGGTTGGTTGTTCAATTCATTTCATTTAATACGCATAACTCTTCTCATATCTTACGCATAGTGCTTTGTATTGTTCAACCGATCATCTTATCTTTCTTTCTTACATATTGAGGCTTGTGTTACAAACATGGTGACCTAACAAAATTACTATGTTCAAAACACGCATAACTTTAATGTATCAAAATTGAATAGAATGAGACTATAAAATATTATTTTTGTACAACTGCATCTATAGGAACGACATTAATCGATCATTTACATCATTTACTTATATAATAATAACTTGCCTAATTGAGTCTTGCGTTGACAACTACAGTACTAATTAAGTTTTAAAATTTTGCATAGAGAAGCCCATGTGCCAAGATGACACTAAAGGATATTTTAAGAAAATATTATATAAAATGTATAAAGAATTAACCAATGGATACCATTTCGAATTGATCTGACCAATTAAAGTGCATGTTGTGACTTATTCTGCGAGGACTATAATAAATGATTAATACATGATACACAACATACTTTACACTAACTTATGAATTTTTTAGCCAATAACCTTTTTTGCAAACCTTGATCCTCTTAAACCGAAAGGTCAAGAATTGAACCTGGTGATGTTCTTAGTCGACGAATGTGAGAGACCCAAACACACCAGCACCTTTCGATCTTTAAGCCGAAAACAAAAACAACCCTTTGAAACCTTCTTCGTCTTGTCGCAAAACCCAGACAGAAAAACGAGAATGAAAGAGACCCTTTACTATCGACACTAACCTGTTGCACCTTATTGTTTGTGTTCCTGGTAGTCTAAACAAAAATCCTCCTATTAGAAAACGATCACCAAGAAACTCTTTCTTTTGTCGATCGTCAAAAAACCCGAAACCAAACCGTCATCTTCTACGATGAACACCGAACAAAAGAACCTTCAACAAATCGATCCTAGATTCTAGAAGCTCTCGAACAAACTCTTGATACAAATTGTTGGTATTTATGTACGTGGAACAACCTGGAAGCTAGGTTGCGTAATGCTCGAACTAAGCCTATCGTTTATCACCCGCTATGAAGTATATATAGTGCACGTACATTGTATTATGCATGGGAACCGACATACTATCCTTAAGACCTACAGTAAAACCTTTATAAATTAATACTCGATAAATTAATAATCTCGATAAAACTAATAATTTGTCCGGTCTCAACTTGAGACCAGTACAAATTTGGACCGCAATCGATAAAATAATAAGATAATAATTTTTTTGAAACCCCAGTGTATATATATTTGTCTCAACGACACTATAAATTAATAATTAGTAAAAAAATCAAACATATGTGTGATACACTTAAAAATTCTAAGATTTTTTAGTAAAAAATGAATTTGTAATCAATTGTTTTTTGATGAACTTCAAATCTACACTGGATTCATCTTTAAATATTAATTGAAACTTAACAAATTCAATTAACTTGTGAATATGAATTCATTAAATGTTAATTGTAACTTCTTTTTCTAATTTAATTTTCTACTATAACTAGTATATTGAAAATGAAAATTTAAAGATTATACGTAAAACTTTTTTAAATTAATAAATTATTAATTTATCGATATAATAATACCTCGTTAAACTAATAAAATATCTTAGTCCCAATACTATTACTTTATAGAGGTTTTACTGTATATACTTAGAGTAGAGTTATTTTACATACCAAATTTTTTTTACATACCAAGGGACTCATCTCCATCATTCATCTAAAAAGAAATCAATGGTTGAGATTAAAAGCATTTTATTATTTCACCTATTTTTTATAATTTAAATATCTCTTAAACCGTTAATCGTTAAGTGAAAATATTTATACCGTCGCGAAGAGCATTTAATTATCTTTCTATAGATGGGCACTTTGATATACTTTCGAAAAAAGAAAAAAAAAAATCGTTTTTTTCACGTTTTTTCGTCTTTTTTTATGTTACTTGAAATTTGCATGAAAAAAATCATATATGACTAAACGCTAATTTGAATATCACATGTGATATTAGTGTTAAATCATATATGATATGTGATATGTGATATTACACTAATATCACATGTGATATTACATATCATATATGATATAACACTAATATCATATATGATATAACACTATCACATGTAATATTCAAATGTAGTGTTTTCATATATGATTTTTTAATGCAAATTTCAGTAACGTAAAAAAACTTAAAAAAAAACGTGAAAAATACGAATTTTTTTTTCCGAAAGTATATCAAAGTCAGCTTTATCTATAAAGATAATTAAATGCTCTCGAACATATTTTTTATTTTCGCTTAACGATTAACCGCTTGGAAAGTTATTAATATTTGAAAAAAAAGGATGAAAGTGAGTTTTTTAAATTGTTGTGATTAATCTCATTCATTAGATCAAATAAAAATAAATAGTGGAGATTGATCCCTTGGTATGTAAATTATCTTTTGTCTTCAAATAATCTTAAATCATATACTTAACTAATATTGATACTAAACACATAACACTAATATATTAGTGATTTGGATATGATTAATGGAAAAAAGATCATGTCAAAGCATAAAGGATTTCATATCCTTAATGGAATCATTCAAGTTCGTTATAAAATACCCATCACTAACAAGAAGTTAGTATCTAAAACCGCATATAGATATTAGATAGCAGCAACACTCAAAACGTTACTTACAAACTTTATCACTCAAGATTCAAGAAGCATATTATAGATATTAGATAGCAGCAACACCCATTAATACATTAGTTACAAACTTTACCACTCAAGATTCAAGAATAATATATTACATCCTATTGTCGTATCACTACAACACATGAGTAACATACAGAATCAGATATAGATGCCACAGAACACCACACGAAGCCACAATGAAATTTTCAACCAACTTTTATAGTAGATGTTGTTGGAAAATTGGTTTTGCAAAATGAGTTTTTGCAAATTTTAGACACTATTTAATATATGTATATGTTATATATATTTATATTTCTTGATAGTTTTGCCTTCCTTGACGAGAGCTTCAGAACGAGCCAAAAGAGTGTCAAAAATGAAGTTGATATGAATAGATATCGCTGCCCAAAGCCACATTCTGAACACAAAATTGGAAAGTGGGAGTATCCCACATCGCCCAAAACAAAAAATGAAACTTGCTTTATATAGGAATCTTGATATGAACCTTCAAATTGATTTTTCTGGGCCAAACAATTTGCTTCTTTAACTATGAAAGCATGGACATCTAATGCAGTACTGCCTCGCATAATGTACAGTGATCTTTGTCAGCAGATTCGAAGCTTTTTCAGAACTTTCAGAAATCATAGTCGTGGTTATTGGTTAACAGATTTTGCATATCAGTTTAATATTGGCAGATATCTTGTCTTGGTGAATAGTGTCTGTCTTCTGCGGGATTGTCTTGTCGATGGTGTCGATGTTGTTAAGTGTAAGGGTGTCTTAAACTTTGGTCTATTTTCACATAACCAACACATCTTTAAGATAAAAAAGTATATTATTGAATTGTTTAAAAGAATAAACAAAAATAAAGTATATTATTGAATTGAAATGGATCGAAATGCAGTTGGCTGAGTAGGTTCAAACAACATGTATCATATATAATCCATGCAACCAACAACATGTATCATAATCTCATTGTAAATGCAGTTGACTTTGTAAAAGAAGGTAATCCCAACACCCCCTAAGATATCAGCTTTACATTTTCTACTGATATAGTTTTGCATAATCCAAACACCCCCTATACTAATTCAAGAAAAGAATCATAATCTAGAAGTCATAAACCATCAGGTAACACTTTTATTTGGTGGTCCTAATCGACCGCCTTCTCGGAGCAAATTAGTGTCTAAGATATGATCGTAAAAAAATAGATATTAATTTTACCGAGTCTTTGTTATTATGTCTACGGTAAACAACATAAACGGGAAATACGAAGCAATATTTTTTTATTCATAAAACACAAATGCTGAGTAAATTATATTTTTGGTCGAGTTGGATGGCCAGTTTGGTTGTTCCCTAATAAGTATTCTAAGATCGTTTGTTGATGCAGTCCTTGAAAGTGCAACATATAGTTTCACATGACCTAATATACCACACACATAACTTATATGATATCGGTAAGCCTAATTTTGCATGACAGCAACCACATGGTATCTGCAGCAGAGTAAACCAAACACAACTTTGTACTATCAGAGCTCCACTGGATATACTTTATTTCTCGCAGTTGTTCGATCCAAACACTCCTCACTTATGTAATGACTGGATCCAAACACATATTAATTCTGTGGTACCTAATATATATACATTTCAGTCATGTTTTATGTAGTTGTTCCTAATTTGAATGCATGCAAGATACAACCCACAAATACCTAATAATAGTAGAATGATCAATAAATTTAATTGCCACAAATCAAGATCACATTATCGCTACAAATTGAAGCCATATCACAGAAGAAACACATCATTACATGAGGGAAATAATTACCGTAAAAGTCATTGGGAAGAAATATGAGAAGAATACTTGGAGCAAGTAGATATATGCATCACATCTTCTCACGAGCTGATATGCTTTATAATAAAGTGCTTCCGGTTATTGCTTCATGTACACAATATTATGATGATTTCGATGAGATCACAACCATCAAGGGAGAGATATGTGTACATCAGTGCTTCAACCTGTTACTTTGGTGTCATCGCTTCGGCTCTGGTTGGGTACATGTGTATATTATGATTGGTTATATGTAAGATAACTGGACTGCATTTGATGAAATGAAGATGTTGATATGTTAGGATTTAGTAAATCCAGTTATTAAAGTGTCGGTCACCTCAAGTATATGTAATCGTTAGAAAGCTCGTAGTCGTAGTTATTTAAAGTTACGTTGTATTTAGTTTAGTATCAACGCGAGGATTACCTGTCTTTACCCATCAGACATTCTGATCCACTGTAGGTGGCGATTGTAATGATTTAAATACTCTCACTCCCAAGTGAGAGTTGGAGCTCATAATAAGATTTTTACTTTCCTCACTAAGTTCCTCAAACTCTAACTTTCTCTCTAAAATCATCATTTTGCACGCCTAGTTTGATCATGGTATGATGTGTTTGTGAAATCCAATATTTTACAAATGGTATCAAGAGCCATGGTTTGATCATCTCTCTCTTAATATCCTTGATTTCTAGTGGTTTTAGATGGTTTCAGTTTGAAAAAGTTGAGTGGTTTTTGCATCATTTGGATAATTTCTTGTATTAAAGTTTGAATTTTGGGTGTACTTTTGTAAAATAGAATCACAGTGCTTGGGTTTTGATTTAGAAAGCTTGAATCAATCGTGGTTGGTCTTGTTTTGGATTGAAAAGGGGTTTTTGAAGTTTTTTTCTCATAGCGAATTGGACTATCGTAGGTTTTGAAGGAATTGCCGTGAATTGTTAGCAAAGAGGTAGAGTTAATTGTTAATTAATTTGTTCTATTGAGACAAGCCGATAAACAAGACAAGAGTGGATTCTCCACCACTGCTAGCGACTTGGGTAGGTTAGCCACTTGCTTTCAATTTTGTTAGTGATTGTACTTTGTATTCTCACGACTTGGTGGGCATGACTTGGATCTTAGCGGTTGTTCTTTAGCAATTTGATCGCGGTCTTAGCGACTTGGCATTGAGAAGGAATTTGTCTAGCGACTTGATTTCATAATTCTTAGCAACTTGGTGCTTAGCGACTTGATTCAAGGATTATAGCGACTTGGTTGAGTTTTGTTTCTAATACGGTTTTTTTGTATACCTTGAATTTGATGGGACATGCTTTTTCCAAAAGATATATGTTATAGATTATGAAAAAGCAAAGTCGATTCTTTGGAGTAACTGTAGTGTTCTTGGAAGGAAGGGGACTAAAGCCAGCGTATCATGGTATTTTCATTGCAATTTTACTATCATAGCATGCATAGGTATATTGAGTGCGTGAAGACAGAATATGATGTAAACATTGTGATGCGGCAGCAGCCTCAAAGCAACTCAAAGGAAATTATCGTTGGCTCTTTCGATGATTTAAGGCAAGAATCCCCTCGACACGGTTAAACCAGGGTTCGTGATAGGAGAAGTTGGATGATACTTATGGCGATCATCACGATACAGGTACATTGCTCAACATTATAAGTGGTAAAATTGGTGTCGGGGGGTGTGTGCTAACGGCTGAAAATAGGCTGTGTTGACCCATCACACTTTTAACTGCATTTTATAGTAGGTGGGTGGAAATCGCCGGCTAATCTCTTCATGCTCATGGTACTAAGAGTTTTAGTATAAAACTATTAAGACATCACAATAGGTCTAACTAAGCCTCTATCCCATAAAGTTCTTGGTTTTCTTAAAATGCACTCTTATTCCATACGATTCAGGTCTGTATATCTATTACTTTTAGTTATATAAACTATCAACAACTGTTGCATCTGGGTAAATATTACAGTCTAAGCATTGCTTACTCTTTTCAGTGAAATCGAATCTAAAAAGAACATTTCAACATTCAATGATTTGTACATCAACCTGAACACGCTTTCTTTCTAAAGTGGCGCTACTAGAAAGTTAGTCCCTCCTATGCCAACATACTTAGGTAAGTTTATTTAACTTTTCGCTGCATCGCACTATCGTCGATGAATATCAAGTATTTTGATTGGCCCGGCTCATGTAAGCAAAAGGAGATTTGGGTTGTTTGTTGGTCTCAAGACCAATATGTATACTCTAAATAAATTCTGATACGTTAAGAAGCTTATGTGGCTTCTGATTACTAATTACGATCCATTAAGTTTGAACTCTAAACCGAACGACAGCCAATGTTGTTTCCTGCTAGAAAAAACATCTTAAAACCTATCGATGATGCCTATTTGTTCTATTTCGCTTTGGAAGCTTTGTAACTAGAGTAGATGCACACATGCTGTTTCGAGAACTTTGTATGTGGTAGGGACTTGAACATTGGGACCTCCCTCACCATATCTCTATATTTGCTGCAGATTATAAATAACAATGAGACACCATTATATGTGGCCAGCTAATTGGTACAATAAATCTATATGGGTATTCACAATTTTTTGAGATTTTAAATACATTGTTTCCATCTCTTTGACCATACTATCTGATATTTGGTTTTAGTGCAAAATGTATTTAAGTATATACCTCCACATGTATCAAATGTATAGTATGTGCACATGATATTCATAAACTTTCTTATATTTCACATAAAAGAAATCAAAACTCATGCACTGTCTCTTAGTAAAGGGCCAAATGGCAAATGTTCTTGAACTCTATCATTGCTTCTGCTAATCTTTTATAATAAAACATTAAATTTATTAGGCTATTAGCGTCAAAATGATCTATTCCAAAAGGGACCTATATATTTGTTCAAAAGAAACTCATACATCATCAGTTTCGTTACAAGTCAATAGGTCTATTTATTGACGATAGTACGTTACAAATCAATAGATCTATTCCAAAAGGGACCTATATATTTGTTCAAAACCCTAATGATCTTACGTTGGTTTTTGTAGTCGAAAAACTATGGTGGACGCTTTTAGTGTGGTTTGGCTAGGAAAAAAACAATGGTATATCTCTTTTCCTCAAAACCCTAATGATATGTTGATTATGTTAGAGTTGATATCATAGCTAAGGTGATTGGGCATTTAGGATTTATGTAACTATATGAGAAAACACCAGCACGCTGTGAGCCTGCGTTCATAAGGTAGTTGAACCATGGCAGGCTCAAGTACTGCGAGTAGCCACAAAAATAATCATGTGTATCATCACTTTAAATATGGAGGTTTTTAAAGGAGGTGAATGTGAGCATAAAGCCTAAGTGTAGTTTAATGGGTTAAGGAGTGTAATTTATTAGGTTATTTGCGTTTTATTTTCATAGGACATAAACCAAAGTAAAGAAAAAAAGTTCAGAACCCAACTACCGAACCAAATTATGAGAAAGAGATATTAAGCATGTATTTGGGATATATTTAAGGGCTCAAGATTAATAACTATAAGATACAAATACAATAAGTTATCGAATAACCATTTTTTTAATGAGTTCATTATTCACTAAATAAGTGTATTATAAAATTTATTCTCATGCTTTTGCCTTTGCTATATATATATATATATATATATATATATATATATATATATATATATATATATATATATATATATATATATATATATATACATATATATATATATATATATATATATAGAATCCGGATCGATTGAGAAGGTTTTTATTTTGAGAAGATTGAGAAGGTTTTCAAAAACGATAGATTTTTAACTTTGATTCATGTTTTTCAAGCGCAAAACTCATTTTAATGTGATTAAAATTCAAAATGTGCGAAAAAAATTTGAATCAATGTTAAAAATCTCTCAATTTTGCGATATATGTAGAATACTGAATCTTCTGTACAAATTTAATGAATCATCATCATAACTCGATTTTAACAATGATTTGTGAATCAAATTTGTGATTTATAGATTTGATTCACCAGAAAATAATGTTTACTTGTGAATCAAATAAAAAACATGAATCAATTTGCTCAAACGAAGATTTCTCAATCTTCTTAAAATAAAAACCTTCTCAATGGAACCGGAGCCTATATATATATATATATATATATATATATATATATATAATGGTAACTTCAATTATAGTTATAATTGTTTAATTTAACTTTTAATTACTTTTTAGTATATATTTGTTTTACTAAAACCTAAAATAAAAAATCACAAGTCATACGTCCATCGTATAATATGACGGTTTGGCTAGTTATATTATATATATATATATATATATATATATATATATATATATATATATATATATATATATATATATATATATATATATATATATATATATATATATATATATATATATATATATATATATATATATATATATATATATATATATATATATATATATATATATATATGATAAAGATCAAATAAAAAGACAAATATCCGGAAATAAATAAAAATATATTTTTTTTCAAAAAAAATCTCAAAAAATTCCAAAAGTATTCCACAATATCGGATATGATGGTGCATGAAAAATTTGTGAATGAATTTTTTCTAAAAGTGGATATTTTTTCCCAAAAAAATTATGAAAAAATACGTTTGTGCATTAAATCGTTTTTTTGTGCATCAAAAATTAGTTTTTGCACCCAATTTCTTTTGAATTTTTTCATCAAAATAATATTGCGTATCTAACTAAAACAAGTTAAAAATTTTGTGCATCAAAATTTTTTTGCGCATCAAAATTCGTTTTTTGTGCATTAAAAAAAACGTATCAAAACTCAAAATTATAAAAACTGTTATCACAAAAGTTTTATGCACCAACATACTTGATCTTGTGAAATTTTTTGGAATTTTCGGAGAATTTTTTAAAAAAATAAAATATTTTTATTTTTTTCGGGATATTTATCTTTTTATTCTTATTTTACCATATATATATATAGGATAAAGATCAAATAAAAAGACAAATATCCGTAAAAAAATAAAAATATTTTTTTTTCAAAAAAAGTTCTCGAAAAATTCCTAAAAAAATCCACAAGATCGAGTATGATGGTGCATGAAAAAGTTGTGAAAAACTTTTTTCTAAAAGTAGATATTTTTTCCGAAAAAAATTCATGAAAAAATACGTTTGTGCATTAAATCATTTTTTTTGCATCAAAAATTGGTTTTTGCACCCAACTTCTTTTGACTTTTTTCATCAAAATAACATTGCGCATCTAACTAAAACAAGTTGAAATTTTTGTGCATCCAAAATTTTTCGCATCAAAATTCGTTTTTTGTGCATTAAAAGAACCGTATCAAAACTCAAAATTATAAAAACTGTTTTCACAAAAGTTTTATGCACCAACATACCCGATCTTGTGGAATTTTTTTGAAATTTTTGGAGAATTTAAAAAAAAAAACAAATCTTTTTATTCTTTTTACGAACATTTGTCTTTTTATTATATATATATATATATATATATATAGTAGGGATCCAGTGAGAAATAAATTAAAATAAGAAGTGGTGAGAAGTGACCAAAACCATGTATTTGAGATGCAACGACTTGCATTAGATGCATTTCTATTCATATTGATGCAACATCTTGAGTTTCGAAAGTTAATTTGATGTATAGATGGTGCAAATTGATTTTCATGATTTTGGCACGTGCAGAGGAACAAAAAACAAGAGAATTTATGAAATGCATCTAATATCGTTATGCATCGATTAAAAGCTAGAAAACACACTATGGTGCGTTATAATGCATATAAGGTTATAGAGATGCATCTAATTTAGGTCGGTGCATCTCGGATTTTCGGTTATAGTTCTTCTTATTCCTTCTTATTTTAAGTAATCTTCTTATTTGATCATAACTCTCTCTCTCTCTCTCTCTATATATATATATATATATATATATATATATATATATAACTTATTTATTGATAACTAAAATCTTAAAATACACAATATTTTTTCAATGACTATTATATAACCCATTACTTCTATCTTCTTACAATTATTATATCCTTCATTCATCATCTCTTAGGGGGGACGGAGTCGACTTCGGGTAGGGCATCGGGTACGTGAACCCGCGCAACACCGCTCCGCCCAGCTCGTTTCGACTTCGGTTTGGATTTGCGAGCTCCGAAGCCGCTGTTGACCGTTTGGAAAATATGAACGTTGGGTTGAAAACAACGGCTAGTAGCCGATCAAAATAAAAAAAAAAAAAAATTCTTCCTATTTAACAAACTTTTACATTTCAAAAAACATAATTACCTTTTAACATATCAAAAAATAAACACACACTAAATAATCTCTTCCAAAAAAATGTCTACCGATTCTTCCGATTACGTTGTTCCTTCTTCGTCTGACGAGATATCCACGGGTAGCTCGTTGCAAAATATCTTCAACTGCGGCTCAGTATTATGAAGACACGGCAAGCTCTACCGAACTAGCGTAATCGTCATCGGGATATAGGTTTTAACTTTAGAGAATGATTGGTTCGTTGAAACACCAAATACAACGCCAGTACTTTAAAAAAATTTCGAATGGAGAAAAGCTGTTTTGCAAATAGTGGGTGACATTGAAGCGATATACCATATTTTCAAGAAGGCTACGATGCGCGATTTCAAAAAGTTTCACGGCGAAACAAAAATCACATCGCTTTAGGCAACTTCAACCGCAATCCCCCGATGAGTATGACGAATATTTATGCATGTCTCAAAGAACGGGACGTGAAAGTCTTGATAATTTTTGTAAGGCCATCTTGAGTTTACGGTCGGAGTAACCTACGTAGGCCGACAGCACACGATCTTGCTCGCATTTTCCAGGCCCATGAAGCGACGCATCACTCCTGGATGCTTGGTAGCTTGATTGTACACACGTCAGATGGAAATTGTCCTAGACATTTGAGAGGGCAATATACGAGGGTGACTATGGTTTCGACTATATGCTTGAAGTCACGGCGTCACAAGATATGTGGATTTGGCATGCTTTTTTTGGTCCACCGGGTCAAACAACAAGTATCAACGTATTGAATCAGTCGACTTGTATCTACAGCTCGAAAGGAACGGCGATGAATATTCATTCCACGTGAATGGACGCTTTCAACGCGGCTACTTTTGGCAGATGGAATCTATCCTAAGTGGTCCACACTTGTTAAAGCATACCCGTTTCCAAACGACCCAAAGGAAAAGAGATTTACGAGTTACAGAGGAGCGAGAAAGGATTCGAGAAGAGCTTTTGGTGCTCTCAAAGGAAAATGGAAAATTCTTGAACGACCACTCGAGCTATGACAAAGCGAAAATTGCCGATCAGGTTCATGCGTGTGTTATTTTGCATAATATGGTTATAAAACGCGAGGGGAGGGCAATCTCACCGGTTCATATAATGGATCCGCCGGCCCAGCCATGTTGAAACGGTGTGGTAGCGAGTTACTAGACGAATTTCTCCATGACCGTCTTCGATATGATCTCACGGAGCACGTAGCACGTGAAGACTTGCCGCATCTCGATGATTAATCGCTTTTTTTTTTAAGTAGTATGTAATGTTTTTTTTTTAAGTATTATGTAATGTTTTTTTTTAAGTATTATGTAATGTTTTTTTTCAATTTATGGAATGTTTTTTTTTTAATGAAATTGTATGTTTTATTTTAAATATGTATGTGATTTTATTATTTAAAAAAAAAAAAAAAAATTGATCGGTTACTAGGTACCACTCCCCTTGTTAGGGTAGTGTTAGGGTAGTATTGGGGTAGTTTTGAGTTGGAAGGTTATTATTGGATAGAGGTGACGTGGCACCCTTAGGGTATTAGGGTTGAAAAGTTCCACTCCCTCCCCCTTATATCCTTAACAAAATTTAAGAAAGCCGAATGCTTGTTTCAAAAATAAAAAACATGTACATGTATCACTAATTTCCGAATGGCTTTTCTGTTCGACATAGCCGCATATACTATTTTAAAACTCAGACATGCCCTTATTTAATATTTATAATGAGCAGGTGTGATGTTTTTCAACCAACTATAATTGAAACACTATCATTTCACCATGCTAAAACTGTGAAACTATTTCTTAAATTTCACTTTGATAAAATATTAATTCGTATGATCATTTCATTCCGCACTCATTGAAAAAATATGACTAAAAGTCTTTGAAATCTCATAAATTGTAGTTACTATTTTTACTTTCTTAAAAGTAGTAAATAATTTAAGAAGTTATGTTAATTTAATTGGTTATGTTTCGTTGAGTTGACATCAATATAGATCTCATATTTGTCATAGATTCAATAAATCAATCTTAGCTATCCATTTTTTATCAAAATTAATAAAAAGATCATTTTCACAATTTTTTTAAAAACAACACATCTTGCAAACGGTAAATTTTCAAACTACAAAAAATACATCATCGTGACGAGAATTAAATTATCTTTTTATAGATATGCACTTCTCTATATTTTTGACAATTTTTTTTCTAAAAATTCAGCCCAGAAAAATCACATATGATTTGTAAAATCATATATGATTTTTAAAAATCATATGTGATTTGATTAAATCACATGTGATTTTTTCAAATCATATATGATTTTTACAAATCACATATGATTTGCAAAAATCATATATGATTTGTAAAAATCGAATCACGTATGATTTTCACAAATCATATGATTTTTCTGGGCCGAAATTTTGAAAAAAAAAATCGTTAAAAATATTTAGAAATGCATATCTATAGAAAGATAATTTAATCCTCGTCGCGATGGTATGGTTTTTTTCGCGTAACGATTAACGGTTTGCGAGATATTTAGTTTTTAAAAAAAGAGTGAAAGTTTTTTTTATTTTTTTTCATTAGAAAATGAATGACTATGATTGGTTCATTGGATATATGGTAAATTTGAGATATATATTGAACTTTTGCCATGTTTCGTTATGTTATTTTGTAAGGTATTTTATACTCCCCCGTCTCATAATTATTGTTTAGTATTGATTTTTGTGGTATTTATTTTGCAAGTTTGACCTTAAACTATTACTTTTTTGTTATATATAACTTGTTGCAAAATATATGATTAGATTGAATTTTAAATTTATTTTCATTGATATAATTGTCATCAAATGTTATATAACACAAACAAAATATTTAATGTCAAGTTGAAAAAAATAATTTAAAAATAAATACTGGACAATAATTATAAGACGGGAGGAATAGCACAGATGCTTTTCATTACCAAAACAGGAATTTCTTCGAATGAAAGGGAACTTGATTGGTTTGATTCAAAAGGCGAACGAGGATTTTTAGTGAGGTAATGATACAAAAGATTAAAAACAATAGGTACAATGGGTAGTTTAGAGATAGATAATTATCATGTATTTTATTATTTTGTTTAATGTATAAAATATAATTATTTAAATATATATGTAATATAATGTTTTAGAAAGATATATATTTAATTATGAGTTTAAGTAGGATATATATATAATTATTAATATTTCGAGCGATATATATGCAATTGTCACATAAATTTGAAGTGGCCAAACCAACTTTACTATTCCATCCGTTCTGAAATAACTGTGCACAGACAAAAAACAAGTAGTTGAAGAAAAGTATTATCATTACAATTTTTTTTTCTGCTTTTTACAGAGTGAGAGTCTTAGGGGGTGTTTGGTTGGGGCATATTGGGGGATATTGGGGGATATTGAATTTGAATTTCTTCAAATTTTGTTTTGAACACAAATGAAGTAATTACAATTACTTGAATTAAAATGGAGATTAGATTTAAGTGAAGAATTTTAATTTCTTGGAAATTTTTTATAAACTTTATTGTTTTTTAAACTTTTAAATAGAATATTTATGTTTTTTATAAACTTTTTTATAAATTTTATAAACTTTTTTATAATTTTTTATAAACTTTTTTTATATTTTATATTTTTGTAAACTTTTATAAATTTTTTAAATTTTATTTATAAACTTTTTTAAATTTATAAACCTTTTTTTATAAATATTTAAAAATTTTTTTTTATAAATTTTTATAAACTTTTTTTTATAAATTTTTTATAAATTTTTACAAATTTTTTATAAATTTTATAATTTTTTATAAACTTTTTATAATTTTTATAAAATTTTTTATAAACTTTTATAAACTTTTTTAAACTTTTTTTTTTTAATTTATAATTTTTTTTTATAAATATTTAATAATTTTTTATAAACTTTTTTTATAAAATTTTTTATAAACTTTTTTTATAAATTTTTATAAACTTTTTTATAATTTTTTATAAACTTTTAAATAGAATTTTATGAAATTTACATTTAAAAATAAAAATATTTATAAATTCTGTCAACCAAACGTAGTATTTTAAATTCCGAAATTTTAAATTCTCAAGAATTTAAATTTGCTAGAATTTAAAATTCCGGAATTTAAAATTCCCCCAACCAAACGGCCCCTTAGCCTTAACTAATTTTTTTTTATATATTTGTAATAATAACTTTAAATGAGAGTAATATGATAAATTCGAATTAAATTTTTTATATATTTTTGAAAGTAGACAATTAATTTAATAAAATGAGTATTTTTTTTTCTTTTTTCTTTTTTCTTTTCATATTTGAGTTAGAAAAGATCGAAAACATATCATCAACCCGGAAGAAAATTAGAATAAATAGGTATTGGGCAGGACATACCCACGTGGCAGTCATGTCACAAATGGACCCACAGCCCATGGCCACTCTTTGTTGTGGGTTACATTCGATGGCTATTGTTTCTCACTCATCTATCCTCTTTTTTATTTTTATTTTTCCCGGCCACTTGTGTCAGTAAAACTCACTTTCCGGCATCTTTTTTTATATATATTTATACCCACCCACCCTAGTCCACTTTACTTATCCTTACTCACCAAAAACAGAAAAAAAAGATAAAACACACTTATAGTACAAGAAGTTCTTTTTACATCTAAAAAGTGAAGCAAAGGCATTTTTGGTTTTGAGAGGACGTTAGTTTGGCATGTAAAAAACATAGTACATATAATACCTGATACCCTCTACCTAAACACTTCATTACATTTCACACACACACACTAATACACTACCACATAATGAGTCACGAATTGCGAAATGACCTGAGTTTGCTTGAGAGACAACAAGCTAGAATGAAGTGGCAACAACAAAAACAACAAAGTTTTTTCAATGCAAGTGATCATACCATGCAAAATATGTTTAGTACTAGTATGCCACTAGCTCAAACTAATGAAACGTTTTCGGGTTTGTTGAGTGGCCATAACGGGCTGGAAATCGTTAAGCCGGACCCTGGATTAATGGAAGACTGGGCTGGTTTTGGTGATCATTTGAGCTATGGGTATATGAATCAAAATAATATACCCGTAGGGGCAGATCAGTCATTTGTACATGGGAATTCTGTTTCAGTTTCAACTTCAGTTACAGCTTCTGTGTCACCTAAGAAAAGGAAAGCTGATAAGGGTCATAGCCTGCAGGTGATTTACACTAGTAGTCTTATTGTCTTTTAAGTCTTTTGTTTTTTTATGTTTTTGATGTTAAGTTTCCTAAAAAGTACATGAATTTTATTTAAATTAACATGTTTGATGTGTGACACTTTCAGGTAGTTACTGAAAAAGAAAAGAAGCTAAAAGGGTGTGCTGAAGAAGGTGATTCCAAAATCACACATCAAAATAGTAACAACAGTGACAAAGCAACTGGTGATAACAAGAGTAGTAACAGCAAAGAAGCTTCTACAAACACTTCATCTAAGGATAAATCTAAGGTATCCGAGGTTCAAAAACCGGATTATATTCATGTTCGTGCACGTCGCGGTCAAGCCACTGACAGTCATAGTTTAGCCGAAAGGGTATGTGACCCGAAAATGATTAGAGTTTGGCACTTTTTTTCCGCGTAAAAAGCGATAGTTTGTGATAATGACTAAATTGAATTATGACAATCCACAGGTAAGAAGGGAGAAAATTAGTGAGAGAATGAAGTACCTTCAGGATTTAGTCCCGGGGTGTAACAAGATCACAGGGAAAGCTGGAATGCTTGATGAAATTATTAATTATGTCCAATCCCTTCAAAAGCAAGTAGAGGTAATTAGTAATACTAAATCATATCATTAGCCATTCTAGTTTGTATTTAGTACTTTTGTCGCATGATTATGCTGAGCATTATTATAATTTTTGTTCCAACAGTTCTTGTCCATGAAGCTTGCTACTGTTAATCCGGAGCTAGATTTCAACATTGATAATGTATTCGCGAAAGAGGTAAGAGGATCAATATAAATACAAAAACAGCATATCTTGTTTATGGGAATTCGAGGTTATTAGTGATATTAACATAATCTATGTTTTTACCTATAATCACAGATGTTTCAACCGTCCGCAAGCGAATTTCAAGGACTCGGGTGTACTTCAGAAACGCCTAATCCTGCATATTTTCAATTAAACTCATTGGATCAAGTATATTGTGGACTAGACATGGGAATTAACTCGGCAGAAATGGCACTAAGAAGAAGTATTACTGCTCCAATGTCGATCCCTGAAACATTTATGGATTCATCTTGTTTCAATGTAATTTCTTCTAATCTTTCCCCTTCATTCTTTCAATTGTAGTTCTGGTTGACAGAAAAATCAAGTATGATATTTTACATAATTGTTAAAGTTTTGTACTTTTCGCGTACCAATATGTAACTAAATTGACAAAACGGAGTACTATAGGGTACAACCATAAAGGCGTAACAAACAAATAGAAGAGCGGGTCAATGTTACGGTATTAGCATAGTCAATTGGAACACACCAAGTCATAGTTACTTATCAAAGATCCAACCTTTTTTGTTACAGCAAATCCAACCAAGTGCTATGTGGGATGGTGATTTACAGAATTTGTACAAAATGGAATTTGAACAAGGAACATTGATACCAATTCAATCCCATCAATATACAGGTAAAGTGACTGAATTGAACTAAATATCTTTATAAGTCAGAAAAAAATGATGCCAAATAAATCACTATTACTAACAAGATAGTGACCATAGAGAGACCCACAAAAGTTGGAATGATTTTCTAAAAGAATAAATGGGTCCTAACTCAATAACCAAGAAAGTTGCATAGTAGGTATCCATCTTTCTTTATCTTGTCTTCCACCAAAAATGATTAAAACATTGGGTCCTTTTTGTAAGGCTACCCCCAGTGGGCTCAATCTTCAGTCGATCGTGGGTGTAGGTGATCGATTTATAATCGATCTCTTTATTGTGGGAAGTACTCGATCGCCAAAAAAGAGAAGGAGTTGGTCGTCCGGAAGATCGACATCACAAACCAAAAACATATCACTTGTGTGTGTATTAATTAAAATAAAATGTATATTTGTGGGGTATGTTTTTTGTAGTGTAGGTCGCCTTACTGGGGCACCTAATCGCTGAAGGTCATTTGGAGAGAGAAACCGGTGGCAATGAAAATGAGAGGGATTGGGGTTCCTTACTGGGGCTAGCCTAATAGATAGTCATTATATCCCCATTTTCATTTAAAAGAAGCAAAAAAACCAACTTGGGGATTATACACTTCTAGCACGGTAAAAGGCACACACGCAACAAGTTATGGTCACGCAAACAGTCTTTTGCAAAGTTCAGTGGAACCCGTGTAGAGTTGACGAGCTCTGGTGCACCAGAGTCGGGCATCTTAGAAAAGACCAGTGACCAACCCGTCAATACTAAAGACTCACAAAGAAAACTAAATTACGTCCATTGGTATATCAGAAATGACCAAAATTAATGGTTATAGCCTTATAGGAACTGACACAGTGAAGCATTATAACTTATGGGGGCTACTTGTTTGTTTTTCAGGTTCAAATGAAGGAAGCAATTTGAAGATGGAAATGTGATCAGCAAAAGAAATTTTTTGTGTCATGAATTAAGTCGAAATGTTATTCATCCTAATTCTTTAGTCATTTGCCCAAGTGTATATCATATGTATGCCAATGCAAGTACAAATACTGGCATTGTAGGAACAATAATTAGAATATAGAATGCATATTACTAACAACGTTTCCACCATATGTTGCAGACTTCTGATATAGATAAGGTATTTCCATATTAAATATATCAAAGATGGAAACATTGGCAGGGACCAAGAAAATGACAGACAATATGAATTACCTTCTACCATTATCGTAGTCTGATAGTCATTCTCAACACGGTGGTCCAATTTCACAGACGGCCTACAAACTGCAACTGGCAGAAAGATATATAAGAAATGAAGTAGTTTCAATTCAAAGAAGTAGCCTTAAGTGAATAAAAGGTCGACTTGCTTAGTGGGATTATGAAATAACGACATTCTATGAACTGGAAAAATGGACTCAAGTGCATTTATCTAAGGGCTGTTTATTAAACTCATCTATTAATACTCTATAAGGATCATATATCTGAAACCTCTTAAAACATTCCAAGGCACTCAAACGCCCCTTGCAAGCGATTACTCAAAAACAAACACAGATACCAGCCAATGAGTAGTATGGGTACGCTTTTGGGACTGAAAAAGACATATCGTGCAATAAATGACGAGTGATCTCGTTCTCAGGGGGTCATAAGTGCAACCCTTCATTCCCTAACTCTGCCAATTCAAAACTTTCACATAGTTAGTTATTCCATAATTATCAGCCCATGCTTGCATCAAAAGTAGTTAGTTTGAAACTAAACCTGCACACAATCTACTATTCCATGTCCTAATATGGTTGACCAGCGCGTGCAGCCACGAATTTGGTACTAAATATTAATATCCTTCTATTTTAACGCTTCAATTTATATAAAGCCAAGGGGGACCATGAAAACTGCCCTTGAGTTTCGCTGCATATACTTGGTCGTAGGGCGTCTACGAGCCGCAGCTTTCTTTCATTTTCAAGCCATATGTTACAAAGACGGGTGGATCCAGCCTCATCCGCAGCAAGATCTTCTTGATATTGTTTGCCTCACCGGATGGTGATATACCATATTACTTTTTCTTCCCTAGGCCCACTCCAACAGGCACATATTTATACCTTGTTGAAAGCCTTAGAATTTTCCGCTTCACATAATTGCAATTGAAAGGAATACTAACAATAAATTACAAAAGATTCTCTTGCCAAAGTGTGGATATTAGTCGACCTCTTATGCAGGATATTTTTTGGACCATTTCATTTACCTCTTTGGTCCTGTTTTTCACAAATACGTCTCATTCACCTTTAGTAGCAACACTTAAGAAGAATGCAATTAGCCATTCCTGACCCATTGGATGGAAGATCCACACTCAGACCGGCAGATGTTTTGGTGTTTGGATGGGTTGGGGAAACATGTGTGTGTGGATCTAACCGGGGTTTCTCCTCTCGTGGGTTTAGTCGGGGTTTTACAGTAGGACACGTTGCTTTGAAAGCCTCCTCGTACAAAGTGGCAAAACACGAGAAAGCGTTCATTGAAAATCAACATGTTTTTATTCCTTTCGCGTTTGATACCTTTGGTTTCCTTGCACCTGAGCCAGTGGAGTTCCTCAACAGGGTCCAATATAATGAGTTATGCATAGTAATGTTATGACACCTAGATCCACATATGTAGTTTTCAGAAGTATTAATTTTGCAATCCAAAAAGGGCAAGCGGCGCAGCTTGTTGCCCGTTTGTCTTCCACCTCTGTGTAAATCCAAAATTGATGATATATATATAATCAAGTTGCAATTCATGGCTAATTATCCTCATTTGATCCATGGGTTTTGACTTTTGACTCAAATACAGATGGAATTGAGGGGAGTGACCAAAATTTACATTCTTGCAGCTTTAAAGGGGCATGCATTCACCAAGACATGTAGATATAAATTAGCTAGGGAGACATTATTAAACTGCATTAAGGTCTACATAAGATAGCTAATTATTTTTTACAGCGCACTATTCTAATACCCAACCTCTGTTTTTGTAGATATGGACGATGCAAGTGCGCTCTATCACTGCTTACAGATATGGTATTTAATATACTCGCTAAAGAAGTATCGTGCTTAGAAGACCCAATGTTTCCATGAACACAAGTACACAGCATCTATTAAGGATTTCAGGTGTTGCCGATAACTTGTATGGAATCAACTAACCAAAAACTACTCCCCATGTCCCATAATAGAAGTAGCATTTGACTTGACATGAAGTCTGTCTGACAACTATTAGTCAAACAATTGACGTAATCCAGGGGATTGAAGACTTCTATAGACTATGGATCATAAACAATCTTATAGATTATGTTTAATGATTAGTAGCAGGAATTAAGATGTCATCAATTTGCTTAGACTTCGCTAATTAGGAAAATGCTGCATCTATTTTGAGTGGGGTGAAGGAGTGCAACATGCTTCGTAGAATATGGTCTTGCATTGTAACTTTAGCAAATCATGGAGAATAACAAGGTTTACCCAAGAGTTATAAATTATACAATACCGTAACAGATGAAGCATACAGATGAATGAAAACAAAATACAATGACATAATGTACAAATTAATAAGGAAACCAATCAATCGCCGTCTATAACCAGAACTACCGCTTAACAGGCACCGCAACATGTGCCAAATCAGATACATTTTGGAAGAGAAGCAACTCTTCATAAGGGCAATTATCTCTTATCCAATGAAGCTACTGATTCTTCCCCAGCTTCGACTGTGTCATATAATAACTCTATTTAGAAACCACTTTCTATAAAGACTAGTAACAAGCAGAAGAAGTGACAAGAATTCAGATTTCGTACCTATTCCAGGGACAATTATGACAGGTGCTGCTTTGCAGTTGTGAAAGCAATACTCGCTCACACTTCCTTGCAATACACTAAGTACATGAAGCAAAAAGGAATGGGTAAGACTAAGCAACATACCGTGAAAGAGTTATGTAGAGTAAGAAAGAGAGAAACAATACCTTTGCATTAGGCTACGGCCTCTTGTACCCATGACAACTGCTATAGGCTTCACTTTTTCTGCTTCCTTGCAAATTGCTTTACCCGCATCTCCTTCCACTATCCGAGACACTATTTTTACCTGTTTTCAAGTAAACTTTAAACTTTATTACCAAAATCAGAAAATTTCCATCTTTATGGATTACTGTACTTTTTATGGTCGACCTGGTTACTTGGTTAGGGAAGTTCATTAGCTTTACTTGCTTTGTGTATATAATAATCACTTATGTTTATTTATCTTATTCCAAGATACTAAATTACATTATCTAGCAAGATAATTTCTCAATTATGCCTAAACCTCATTTTTAGGGACATGAGAATCTATGAGTACAAAGCTTTATCAGTTGTCAGATATGAAGTCACTAAGTTTCCACTAAAGGGTACAAACACATGATGCACAATTAAAGTCACTGTTGCACAAATAGAACTTTGCACACCATGATTGCATATACTGTACAAGTGGGTCGCTGCAGTTTCAGCAGCTTTAGTACTGACTGAAAATCAATTCAGATAGAAGGAGAAAACACGTGCTTATGTCTAGGTATACCAAATACATGTAACATATCCTGATACCTGAATATGTCCAAGTCAACTATTGACTATGATTTAGCATGTTACTGCTAATTTGAGGTAAGAATTTATCAAGTGGATTGTAGATCTCTATACGCTACCCTAAAATACAGATCAAATTTCTTCTTTGACACTCAAAACCTTTGTGAAAACTTTACCATTTGTACTCATTGATAAAGATCGACCTTTTGCTCTTGAATCGCTACATCATACAAATGTTTAGCATTACATAAGAACTGAATGGAAAAGTAGACATCATTACTAAGCTATAATGTAAGTGCAGAGTTTCATAACAGGTTCGTTACGAATTTTATTAATACAGGAAAATGCAACTTAATCATTACACAAGTATGTAAGTTTGTGCAACTATAAAGTACTCCAAATCACGAAACCAGAGTGCATTCGAAGCTAAAACTACCATATCTGGCATGCACTTATACCCACGATGACTTGGTCTCTTGAAAAAAAAAAGCTGTCAGCCCAACTAAGCAGGGCGGACATACTTTAGAAAGAGGGTATATGCACATACATACCCTTTGAGCACCATCCGTATTTTGTTAACGATTTTTAAAGTTTAACCCTAAATCCACGCCCTTTGTCTTTTCAAAAAACTAAGTGCATCACTGTGTCAGATTTCTGGATCTGCCACCGCAATTAAGTGATCGTTAGGCGGTGGTCTGGCTGTGAAAAGTAAGCTTGTGTAAACAGATCCCTGTAACAACCAAAATAATCTGATTTGCAAGTGAAACTAAAAGCTTTGAATATGACATATTCCTTGATCTAAAGGCCAACTGACTGGTGGTGCATAGGTAGTTATCCTCTAATACCACCTCCTGAATTCCACCCACAGTTGTGAAGATGACTAGCTGTTTGACGAGTTATCCATGTACATACAGTATTTAACTCAACTTGGTCGATCTTTGAAAATTTCACTAAAAGTATAACCCAAAACATTTTCCATGTAGATATCAGTATACTGATTTAGTGATCATCACAGTTATAAACAACAAATTCTTTCATTTTCTTTCATGTGCCAATTGTTCAACAAGACTCGCTTTTTGCTGAGATTTGTTGATTCTACTTCTTTTGGAATTTCATCTAGATGTAATTTACTTGACACGGGGGCTATTCCATATATAAAATGATAGGTAATTGAGGACACAAATGATGAACATATATCGGGAACGTGGTGTGTTTTAGCTTTTTAATGGGATTATTAGCTTATACAACAGACATAAGCCCATTTTAGTGTCTAGATAAGCTTAGGCTTATGAGCTTGTTTATGGAGGGTTTAATAAGCCCCTGTTTTGAGGTCTGTGGGTTTATATATAGGTTTATAAGCTACTTTATTCACCTTTCTGTGATAAGCTAATCCAAACACTCAACATTAGCTTATGAGCTTATTCTTCATAAGCCATAAGCTACTTATTGGACACAAGCTTAAGCCCAAAAAATAGCTTAGACAAACACCCCCTAAGTCCTCAGTATGCACACACATAACAGGAACTCGCCGTATTTTATCCAGACGTTACCACCAAAAAAGATGACACACACAAAACCTAGATGCTCTCTGGACTCTAGCTGATAGCAGTACTACACAAGGCATGAATATCATACAGAAATTTCAAGCCCTGTATTTTACTCCAACCAGCCAGCCATATGATGGTAAACTAAACATATATGTTCTCTGCGCTAACCAATCAGGGATCCACATACAGAGTGATGTCCTGATCCCTGATCATGGGGTCAAATTGCTTAAAGAGAATGCCAGGGTGAAGCCAGTATAGCACGAACAAACTACATGAAAGCGTAGATAACAACTTTATGCCATGAATTTGAATTATTTTGTAAGCTAATATGGTAATGATCTAGGAGCAGTTGGAGTCACAGGCACTAGACTAATCCTAGAAACCATTTCGTAATAACTGGTGCATCAGATATACATATAACTAGAACAAAGAATTTGAATGACTCGTCTTTTCAAATTAAGTGGCATGCATCTTTGTCAAAAGTCTACACGTGAAGGTCAAAATGCAAGATTTATAAAAAGAATGATCAAAACTCTAAAGATGCTTCACAAAAATCAGTATTTACTCTAGAACTATAGTCGTCCGCATGTTCTGGAGTTCTGACTACAGCTAGAAAAAATATCCTCCAATAGTCTTCTTACCTAACTTTTTCAATTATTGAAATTAGCTATGCATCTCTGGGTTAAGAATAGCTAAATAGACAGTGTATTAAATAGTAAATAAACACAAAATTCTGTCATTAACATAGAGGCTACAACTAAGATCACTTAGATACACAACGAAAACATGAAAAACAAATAGATCATTTTCAAATGTGTAAGAACAAGTATTCATGTTAACCATACTTAAACAAATAAGATAAACTAATAACAAATTCACTCACCATAGCAACCTTGGCAGCCTCACGAGTGAGTTTTTCCATTAGCGTCTGCGAGACATCGTAAACAATACTGTTCTTGGTACCTAACCAACAAATACTTTCAAATCATTAGCTATATTCAACTTAAGATGCAATCTTAAAGTAATTTGAATAGTAAGTCAATCCATTTGATATTGGTACACTTATACTAGCAATCAATGTGTTCGTCTTATGTTCAACAAGCAACTAACATACCTCATAACAGAATGTTGCTTTTTAGTGATTTACTATAGTGATCAAATCGCCATTATTATGTCATACTGATGAAACATCTTTACAGTACCTATAATAGTGAATATATACTCGTCCAATATTTGTCTAATTGTAATATGATCAATTATAGTTTGTGTTTGATAAATTTAATACTTATCAATTTGTCCGCTATGTTTGTGTTTAACTAGCATGTAGATACCTCATAAACTATACTTTTTCTTTTGTTCTTAACTAGTGATTAAATTGTCATCATATAATAGCGAGTCAATTCAATCAACATCTGTCAGCTAACAATTCATGCTTGTATTATTGGATAAGTTATTAACTGTGTTTTTGCAAACTAGTGTTAGATTAGAGTGGTGTTCCGGATATATTGTCATCATATAAACGATAGTTGGTAATCATTAACACTCCTAAATGCTTGCTGCCAAACGCATAGTTTGACAAGGTGGATGTGCTTATTTGTAAGTGTTTACTTTTGTTGAATTTAAAATAACGGTTTTCAAATATAATCAAGTTAAAACATCTAATAATTGAGTTTAATCAAATGCTTAATTATTTGTTTAAGTATTCTGTCATTTTTTATAAACATAAATTCGACTTATATCTTTTATATAGTAAAAGAAAACACCATTTTGAAGTTACTTCATTAAGAGGAATTGTTATAAAAACAAATCGAACCAATATGAAAGGCGATTGTATCATGCGAGCTGACAAAATAGATCCACGTGATAAAACAACAATAAGAAACAGGAAGAACTTACTGGAAACAGAGTGAACGAGATAAATAGTATCACCAGCACGACAGAAATGATTAAGCGCCCAATCAAAGGCATGTTTTGATTTAGGACCATGATCAACAGCTATTATTATATCACGACCTGGTTTACGATTACCACCTGTCCAGTTGTACTCTTCTTCTTCGTTTAATGTTTGCATTCTGTAACTCATTTTTACTCTTTTTTTTTGTGTGTGTGTTTTCTTTTTCTTTTTTTTGATCTAGAAGTAACGTGTTAGTATAAGATGAGAACATAGCCGCCTTCTATTGGTTGCCACCGATATTTACGCTCAGTTCTCGAGTCCAAAAGGAAGAGGAAAGTAAAGGAAACGGAAAGTTTTTTGTGTTCTTGAGTCTTTTTTAAAGGAGGAAAGGGAAAGCGGAAAGGAAATGAGAGGAAGATTTGATAAATAAATCTTCCTCCCACTTTTGGGAGGAATGGGAAAGGAAACGGAATCATATATTGTGTAAAGACTAATATACCCTCTTTAAAAAACATTTGACATTAATAATTAAAGGCATATATGTAATTTGACCAACTTATTTTCCTTTTTCCACTCAAGAACAGATTATGATTCTTTCCTTTTCCTTTCTCTATCTCAAGAGCATGCTTATAACAACTAACACTTACTTTCCTTTTTCTTCATTTCTTTTCCCACCTTCTTTGTTTTAAAGCCTAAAAGCTCGAGAACGTGAGTGGGAAATGTGTAGGAAAGTGGAAAGAAAACGAATACGTTATTTGTTTAATGATGTTTTTTTGACCATATGTGACTTCAATAAATGCAATTTCCTTTTGGCATGTGATTTATTGAGTATTTTTTATTGATTAACAGGTGTTAATATGATTTAAATAATTTAGATTTTGTATGGTTTTGATTTTCTTGTTGTAGAGGGAATCTGTCGAGTTGGTGTTGTTTGTTGACCATCTAGATAGGTTGTTTTTAGTCGTGTTGACTTTGAAATTTAGAAAAGTTATGTACGTACAGCGTTTCGTAATTTCATACGACCAACTTATTTTGAACCTTTTACGAGTTACTAGAACATTTCATCGGTGGAAGTATTTTTTGTTGTTGTTGTTGTTGTAATAGTCACGGCCGTCCCGTGGATTTCGAGGGCCCTGTGCCATGATAGTAAAAGAGGCCTCCTGAAAACAAAAATTAACGTGTTATTCAACTCTTTTTTCTTTAACGGTTTTCTTATTCGGACCATTTAAAAAACCAGCTTGTGAAACATTTAGAATTCAAGTTTTGTAATTACTTAACTCATCCCACTTATTTGATATAATCTGAATCTTCTTCGTAATTATAATCACTGCTCGTTATCATGCTAGGTGAAATGGGCCTTACACAACTCAAAATATACCAACAGTTTTATGTATATTGGGCTTTATTTCAAATTTGAGGCCCCATAAAATTGTTGGGCCCTGTGCGGTTGGGTAGCCCGCACAGGTGCAAATCCGGGCCTGGTAATAGTGAACGGGGTGCAACATGAGGATTTTTATGCGAGTCGTCCGGTTAGTATTATTTTTTGTTAAAGTGCGTTTATTTGTGGAGTTCTGATATGATCGATGGATGTGTATTACGGGAGCATTACAGCTCTTTCTTTGAAGGTAAGGGTTTGTTTGGATTACTTCAATTTGAAGGTTTATTGACTTGTTTAAGTTTCTAAAACACAATCAGTGACTAATTTTGTTAAAACAATATTCATTCAGACTATCCAAACACTCCAAAAAAGACTGAAAGGGGCTTACAAGTTCTTTCTAATTTTCTATATAAATTGAGAGAGAAAATTTTGTACTAAAACACTTTTGGGTTTCCATGTACGAAAATGAGGCTCAAAATAAGTGTCCCACCACAATTATACGACACAACAATTATATGTTGAAAACTAATGAAACGTCGTCGTCTGTGTTTTTTCATTTTTTGTGAAGGTATGAACAAAGGCCTTTTCCATGTTAAAAAGTAAAAGTGGTCAATGACACAAGGGATTCATGACTTTAGAAGTGAGAAGTTCTAGAATGGGAGGTGATACTCACACCACAATTTTTAATGTGTGCACCACAATTTATGCATTACAGTATTGTACAGTACAAACTGTATTGCATAAATTATGGTGCATTAATCAAAGAATGTCGTGTAAGTATCAATTCCCTTCTAGAATACAAGAATGGGAATCAGGTGCTGATATAAGCATAGTTGTTATTTTTATCCTTGAAAAACTAGTAAAGGTGTATGTTGTAACATACCAGTTCATAGTCATTTGATTTCAACTTTTCAATCCATACTATTTTAGTGGGTATTTGATGGGTTTTGATAAATTGACCAATTAAAAAATATATATATTTGATACTCTTTTATAGCCAAAAACTATTTTATTTTTTTTCTTATCTTTCGTTTTTTTATTTCATATAAATATATAAAATAAACTACTAATTATTTATTTTCTCTCTCTTTATTTAATTCCAAATCAAAATTCAAATCCAAATCTTAATCATAAACCCACCTGCTAACCAAACGAGTCTTTAATAATTGGTGAAAGAATAAAAAAAAAAGAAAGAAAAAAAACGCATACATATACGCGTCTTATCTAGTTCTAAAAGTGTATTGTTAAAGCAAGCTTTCCGAAATGTTTTTTCCTTTTATCTTTTCAATATTGGTTTAAACTTAAAGTATATATTATGATTTAAATTTATACAGTTTTGTATGCGTTAAATGTCATGATATATCAATAAATTATAATTTTTTGAGTTTATAAATCTTTTCTTAATCACTATGATAAAAATGTATTACTTTATAAATGTTTTACATTACACATGCATTAATTGTATTGAATTTATAAAGAGATGAAGGAACTAAGATGTTTTCATGCCACTTTGATATAAAATAATTTCTCACTATGGTTGAAAAGGCTGGTAGCCACAATGAAAGTTTCAAGAAAAGGTGTAAAACACATAAACATGCACGATTATATTTTGTTTTAACCATAGTGAACTTATCAACAATGGAGGTTGAAGGTGAATTGTAATAGAAAATGTAACAGAATTTGAATAAGGAGAATTAGCGGGGGAAACGGTTACTTCACTATTTTCTATTATTAATCAAATGAGAACTATACAACACTATTTATACTACTGAAACTTCTAGAAACATCTAACTAACTGACTAACTACAATGTCAACATGTGTACATTTACATTGAATTACATTTCACTTTAACTTTGTAATGAAGGTGGTGTTTGGCTGGTGGAATATGATGAGGATGTGTTTGGCTTGTGACTGTGTGAACTCGTGAAGTGGTAGTCTGCTTGACCTCTTTTCTACCCTTACCCCCCCCCCCACACACACATACACACATAAGTTGGCAGTCTGTAGGGGTCACAAATGCCAAACTTGATTAGATAATTATAGTGAAGAACTTTGGGGAGACCTTTAGATAATACATTAGCAGCTTGATGTCTTGTAGCAATGTAGGATGGTGAAATTTGCTTGGCCTTGATCTTATCAGTCAATTTCAATATGATTGGTTCTAGCATGTTGAATTGGATTGGATACTAGGGCGATGGTAGACTCATTGTCACACAAAATGGAGATAGGAGTAGAAACGTGAAGCTGCAAGTCCTTGAGAAGAGAGGTTAACCATGAAAGTTCACATGTGCAGTCTGCTAGAGCCCTATATTCACCCTCTGTGGAAGATCTAGACACCACTTTCTGCTTCTTAGAAACCCATGAAATAAGATAAGAACCAAGAAAGATGGCTTAGCCGACAACTAATCTTCTAGAAATAGGACAAGATGCCCAATCACTATCACAATCTGCTATAACCTTATATTCAGCCTTTGTGGAAGATCTAGATACCAATGTCTGCTTCTTAGAAACCCATGAAATAATACAAGAACCAATAAAGATGAGTTAGCTAGAGACTAATCTTCTAGAAATGGGACAAGATGCCCAATCACTGTCGCAGTAAGGAGTTGTAGAGAATTATTCATTGGAAAGAATAAACTTTGTCCTGGACATAATTTGATGTAGCTAATTACCCTGAGAAGTGCCTTATGATCGGGAGTTCTTGGTTGTTGAGAAAATTTACTAAGCAATTTGCTAAAAGGATAAATTAGGCCTTGTGATGGTTAAATAGATAAGTTACCCAACAAGGGTTTTATAAGTGGATGCTTCTTCTAGTGTTAATTGCTCACCATCGGTATCATTTAAAGAAACAATAGGGTTGAGAGGAGTTATTGCAGGCTTGATATTGAGAACATCTGCTTGTTGAAGTAGGTCCAAAGCATATTTCCTCTCAGACATTGTTAAACCTGAAGAGTTTCTTAAGAATTCAATGCATAAGTAGTAATTGAGATGCCCCAAGTCTTTGATACTGAGTTGGTGATGCAGTTGTTGTTGGATTGACTAAAGCAAATGTGGGTGATCACCTACAAGTATAATGTCATCCACATATACAAGTAGTATGAAAGTATGTCTATGTTGGGAGAGAGTAAAGAGAGAAGTGTCTACATAGCTTTGTTTGAAGTCGAGGTTGAGAAGGAAGGTAGAAAGCTTGGTGAACCATTATCTGTTAGCCTGTTTGAGCCCATAAAGTAACTTTTTGAGTCTGCAAAATGTTCATGGTGGTAAGTCTTTAGCATATCATGGTAGGAGTGTCATGTAGACCTCTTCATCGAAATCTCTGATTGATATCCAGCTGCTGAATGGACTAGTTGTGATGAACTGTTAAGGCAAGAAGCTCTCTGAGTGTCACCATCTTTGCTACTGGTGCAAATGTTTCCTTGTAATATATGCCTTCCCTCTGAGTATATCCTTTGGCTACAAGCCTGGATTTAAACCTCTCAATGTTTCTGATTGTACAATAATTTGCACGACCAGGCTTCGATGGTGATCAAAGGATAATAGGGTGTATGATCTCGCCAAGCTTGCTCATAACCTGAAAATATGAAATACTAAAACACTACGTTAAGTGATTGCGCAGGGGTTGGACCATGTGAATCACCTCCGGTGTGCAAATAATATTTTTTATGGTGAATATGTAAGTGTATAGTAAGTATTTGAGTGTTTGATGAATGTACCATAAACAATGTCCCTTCCAAGCTATTTATATGGGAGGAAATAGGCCTTAGAGGGCTGTAGCACAAGTATCCGAGATCATGGGGGTGTCCCATGATTTCTGGTAACCGCTGGGCTTAGTGACCTACGTTCTCAACCTTGGCGGGAAAGCTGAGGTAAAGGAGAAATGTGGGGTATGACCAAGTCAAGGATCTCATTTCCATTAATGTCTTTGAAGGGTCCACCCCTAAGGGTGGAAGGCTTCGATTGGCGAAATTCCACATGGTAACTATTATAAATAAATAGTTTGATGCCAAAAGAGGTTGACTTGAGGTCAGGTTTTCAGCTTCCGAACATGCTCGAAGGGGAGGCCTTCGAGTAGTTCAGAGGGTACGTTGTCAAGCCCCCATGTCGAAAGTGATGCATATACACTTTGAAATGTATTGCTTTCGACTCCAACTGTATGTCACCTTTCGAGTTCCATAACGATCAATAAGGTGGATGCATATGAACACATTAAATGTGTGCGTCTTAAATGTATCTACTTACTTGCGATGAGGTTAAATTGAAAGATCTAGACTATAAAGACTTTGTCCCCTTGGTAAAAGCTAAGTGTCCTTTCATAATTTTTTTACCGTTTGGGTCCGGATAAGTAGTATCCTCATTGACACATGTACGGCTCCCATCCATCCTTCTCTATCTATAAAAACCGTTTCTACCCCAACCCTAGATCTCACTTTCACTTTTCATCACCATCACCATCAGAGGAAAAATACTTGCATAATCGAAGGTAAAATTTCTCCCTCGTTTTTATTTTAAAAAATTACCATGTCTACGAAACATGTGATTAAGACTCAGACGTGTACGTATAAACTTGAAGATTTAACAAAGCTTTTCTTCAGTTACCATATTCCCAAAAAGTATAAGGTTATGCTTCCCTCTAGGAAACATACAATTTTTTATGCTCCCCCGGGCTATGTAGGATAAATTGGACACCAAAACCTTTAAAGACCAACACCCTTATACTGTTCGGAGGGATGCCTTTTACCAGCGTTTAGCTCGTTACCTTGTGGAAGTGCAAACATTCCCAGATCCAATTCTGTACTTTGCTGGTTTAAGTGATACTTGGGAGCGTAGTCCCTTGAAGACTGTGATTTACGATCATAGAAAGAGTATGTACTTCTCCTTTTCTCTCCTGTTTAGTAACTTTTCTGCTGATATTTTCTTATGCTTTGTTTGTTTTGTAGAAATGGTATTCAGAAACTTTATTGCTGAAGGAAATGATGAAGCCTACGAATTTTTGGCTAAAGACCCTGCTGATTGAGGATGATGTTGGATCTCTATCTGTCTTTGTCCATCTGGACAATGTGAGCACCATTGAAGTTGTTGTTGCTGCTGAACATCTGACTTCTGGTGAGCCAGAGAACCCTGTTAAGAATACAACCCTGATTCAGAGGATCAGCAGAGTGAGGGTGCGCAAAGTACTGCTAGGATAGCTGATAGGGTGGGAAGCCGCAAAGAAACTAGTGCGAAGACTGTGAAGGGTACAGTGAAGAGAAAGAATGTTCTCCCTCCCACTCCAACTAGGATGACAAGGCAAAAATTGAAAAAGAGTATCCCCAAATTTAGGAAAGGTGTTGTTGTATCTACCTCTGGAAACTCTGAAGATGATGATGATAACCTCCATGATAAGCAATCTGTTTACTAGCCTGAACTTACTGTTTTTTTGTGTTTGTCTTTGATTGAATTTTGGTTTTTTCTAGATCTCCCTAACACCAAAGAGCTACCAGACTCTGCAGCCTATCATCGAATTGCCTCTCGCATTATTCCCTCATCTTAAAGGAACAGACTATTGACTTCTCCAAGCTCTACAATCTTCAAGATAAGAGCTACATTAGGCAGGTAGCACTAGATAACGTCTTCAATGAGAGAGTTAGGGAGGCAATGAGGGTTGCGTAGGAGTCCCAGGCTGATTTGGGTGAGATGTGAGCAAGGGAGAGGGTTAAAGGAAAGGATTTGAAGCGGCTTCAAGCAAAGGTTAGTGAAGCTTCCAGTGATGTGGATAAGAATGAGTTGGTTGTGGGTTTTCAAAAGGAGATTGATTCATTGAAGAATGACCTCCGAGAGCATCAGGTAGACTATGGGAGGATGGTAATGGAGGAGAAGAAATAGGTAGGCTACAAGGAAAATGTTGTCGTGCTTGAGGCAAAATGTTAAGGCTTGAAGAAGGAGAAGGTCAAGCTAGAGAGTACATAAGTCAAGCTTCGTGAAGAGATAAGCGGTCTACAACTTCGATGCGAGTCTTTGGGAAAAGATAGGGCTGAGGTTGTTTCGAAGGTGGTGCCCTATGTGGCTATGGAGCTTATCTATAGTGATAAGATAGGGAGGTTGGTTAGCCAACTGGCAAGGGCTGCCATTTTTCATGGAAGGTGTAAATCACTTGAAGAAGTTGCTGATGCTGGAAAACCTGTGGACCTATCGAAGGTGGCTGTTACCGGCCATCTGCCAAGCAAGAATATGATGATGCAAGAAATACTTTTGCTACATCAGAGTACCCCTTCCTTGCTGAGGCAACCACTGATCCTTTGGCGTCCATTGAGGTATTGCTTTTAAAGAAGCCATGTTGCCTAGACCGTCCAGTCGCCAGCAAGAAGACCTCCATCATGAAGCTTGCTACCTCAGTTCCTCCCGTCTCCTCCAAGAAAGAATGTGTTGCCTCCACCGTGTCTCCTTAAAAGGAAGCTACTATTCCCAACACCTCATCTCCAAAAGAAAGATATGCTGCTTTAGAGTGAAGGTTTCTATGTTGGCTGATATTTGGCCCTGAGGGTGGTATGTACCCTCATAATACACTTTATTTTCTTTTCTTTACTTAAACACTTTACCTCTTATTTTGTTGGGGTTTCAGCCTCTTTTATGCTTGAAAGGCTCTGGCCTTTTAATATATATATATATATATATATATATATATATATATATATGCTTTGTAGGATGTAATAGATTGGTTCTCACAAACATACAAGAATAATACACTATGGATCGAATAGTGTGAGGTTGGAGAGAGAAAGTCAGAGTTGGGAACTTGTAGAGAGAGAAATGAAAGTCATGTGATTAGAAGTTCCAAACCTCTACCTTGGAGAGCAGAGGATATTTATAGTTCTTACAAAATTCCCTTTGTCGGGCTGTGGATCGGGTGTACAGTGGGTAGAGACCCGTCCGTCCTCTACGGTGTTACTTAACTAACTAATAAACATTTCAGACTACAAAATTTCTAATGCTAAAAAATACTCGGGGTGACCAAGTCTTTAACATGGATTTACTGAATCCTAAAAATCTCCCCCTAAGGGAGGTCACCCATAAAATACATTACAATTCTAGCATTCTATTACATGTCTTTGTCCTTCTAGCTCGTGGTCTTTGATTCTTCAAAGTCCGCAATCTTTGTACTTCAAGTAGTGATTTTTGAATGTTCCTAGACTTGGTGATCTTTGAGCTTTCTTCGAGATCACCAGCCACAGTAAATCTTCATCTCATCCTTCTTTGTATTGTCTCCATGTGATGTTGTGACATTTGGACCGACATGCTGACACTTTGCTGGATCATGATATTATGCATCATAGTTGCGGAAGCATTGTTGTATGTCTTTTGATTATCATGATTTCTTTGATTAGGAGTGTGTAGTGTGGGCATGTGGATATGAATTGACATCTCAGTGGCCATCAGCTGCAACCGTCAGGAGTTCCTACGAACAACAGTTAGCAATAAACACACGAAAATATGTTTGTTCACTTTCGTTGTATAGGGTTGCAAGAACCACGATTCCCCGTTGTCGATGTAAATCACTTTTGTGATCGGGTAGAATTCGAAGAATCACCTTGACTGAGGGTTTTTGGCTTAAACCTAGCCGTTCTCAAAGCGGGCGTCTCAAAGTAGACAACGGAGTAGTGAACCGTGAATTGAGATTCAGTGATTGATGAGAAATTGATTTGAAACACAATCGCGTATTGCTGAATAAAGATTTTTTGCAATACGACAAAATTATTATGAGCAAAATCAAGTTTCAATCACAAATACTTTTTGTTTTGAAAAATTTATGTGCAATCGATGTGCTAGAAAACTATTGTTGAGCACATCGAAAGATTTTTCCAAAAGTATGCGTCAATTCCATTACTGGAACAAGGTTGATTCAAATGTTAATCGAACTATTGTTGTTTTACATTTTTCATAGGTTTGATCCATGAAGGATCTCACATGTCACCCACCAAGAGCTTGTTTGATGTTGGCTCTAGAAGGATTTCCATCTTCATTGTGAATACTTTACGTATCACTCGGATGTTTTGGCAATACCACAAGGATAATGCGTAGGAATCTTAATGTATATTTTCTTACTTTTCACGGTGTATGAAACATTAAGCATATGGAAAGTGTGTCCTAATGAGATTTATGAATGATCTCTTGGCTCTAGACTCAATAGTGCACTTTTAGATCTATCTATCTTGGTTCTTTAGAAGCTTGGTTATATGCATGGGGTTCAATAGTTTTATTAATGGTTTTGATTAGGTATCTATGAGTGGGTGAATGAATGTTAGAGTAGTTGATGTAGTATGAAAATGATGTTTTGGTTTTGTAGAAATTGTGTTTATGTGAGATAAAGGAATGTTATGATGGAAGTATTTGAGAGTGACTGGAATGGTCTTTTTTCTGGTTGACTGTCAAATAGGTTTTGGTGGTGATATTTGAGTAGAAATATTGTCTGATATAGGTTATAGGATAGGCTCCAGAGTAGGTTCAGGTATCGGTTCTTGAGGAGGTGGAGATGATGGTTTGGTAAAGGGTATGATTGAGGTTCTAAAATGTGGTCAGAAGTATGTGTGGTGTTTGAAGCATTGATGGTGTTTGAGATAACTGTGTTTTCAAAGATAGTAGGTGATGGACTTGTGGTTGTGTTAGGATTATTGATGATGGGTGATGTCTAAAATGTAGGAATGGTAGTAGGATTTGTAGTATTTGATGGTTGAAATGGTGGTGTGCATGTGGAGGTGGTGTGAAATGGAAACTGTGTTTCATCAAAATCTACATGCCTACTGGTGTAGACTTTGTGTGTTTTGGGATCATAAAGTAAATAGCCTTTTTGATGAAGTGGGTAGCCTACTAAGATAGCATGGATGGCTCTTGGTGCAAATTTGTCATGTGTGCGACTGTGAAGGTAGGCTCTGCAACCTATGGTTATAAGGTGTTCAAGTGGGGGTGGTGTTTAGTAAAGGAGCTCATAATGTGATTTTTTTTGCAATTGTATTGTTAGGTAGTCTGATAATACTATATAAGTTGCAGCTAAAATGCAGTATCTCCATAAATGAATTAGGAAATTTGCTTGAAACTTTAAGGATCTTGCAATTTCAAGTATATGCTTGTGTTTTGTTTCAACTCTAGCATTTTATTGGGGAGTTTTTGGACATGAGGTTTGGTATGCGATGCCATTAAGTACAAGAAACTCTTGAAGTATGGAATTAAAAATAATCAATGCCATTATCACTTCAAATGGTTTTGATTTTGATTTGAAAGTGATTAAGGACACATGAGTGAAATTACTTTATTTGAATGATGATATGATGTTTGTTTGGCATTATGTCTGTCCATGTTGCTTTTGAATGGTCATCCACTATGGTAAAAAAGTATATGCACTTGTTAATAGTGGTGTGTCTATATGGTCTCCAAATATCAATGTGTACAAGTTCAAATAAATATTTTGCATATGAAGTACTAGAAGTGAAAGGTAAAGCATTATGTTTCGCTAACATACAGACATCACACTTGAAAGTTGAGTTACATTTAACAAGAGATGAAAGACATTTGATTTGTTTTATGACAAGAAAAGAAGAATAGTCTAGCCTAGAGCGCCATAATGATGACTTATAGTTGGTGTTTGAGCTTATGGTTGCAGACAGTCTATGGTGAGAGTAGTTACAATAGAAGGTGGTGGTAGTAGGTAAAGACCATTACTAAAGGTGTCATGAGCAATCCTCTTGTTCTAGTCCTGAAACACACAATATGATTCAGTGAGAATTAATGAATGGTTGTTCTTTTTAGCAGTTTGCTGACTGAGATTCGGTTGCATGAGAAAGATGGGGTGTAAAGTACATTTGTGAGTGTAATGTATGAATTTATGACTACAGGTCCATATTTTGTTACTTTGGTGTTATGTCCATTTGGTAAAGTGACATAAATTGGTGTGGTGAAGGTCTATATATCTATCATGTATATGATTTTTTGCGCATATATAATATGTTGCCCCACTATCAATTACTCAAAGACTTTTAAGAGTAGATATCAAGGATGCAATTGTTAGGAATTAGAAATTCCATAGTGAAGTGTCGGTCACCCCATATATAATCTAGCATAAGTTAGCTCGTAAACATTACGTTATTTACTAGTTATTTAGTTAGTTATTTAGTTTAGAGCAACACCGTGGAAGACGGACGAGTCCTTACCTTTGTATGCCGATCCACATCCGAAGGAGGGACGTTTAGTTGTAACTATAAATACCCTCTACCTCCCCAGGTAGAGGGTTGGACCTTTCATTCTAATCTAACCTTCCATGTTTTCTTTCACTTTCTCTCTCTAGAAAGGCTCCCATCCTACTTTCTCTCTCTAAAACCTCTAAACTATACGCCCCATTTGATATGTTATGATGTGATTATGAAATCCAATATCTAACAAATGGTATCAAGAGCCATGGTTTGATCATCTCTCTTACATGTTCTTGGATTTCTAGTGGTTTTATATGGTTTGTGGGTTTGAAAAAGTTTAGTGGTTTTTGCATCATTTGGATCATTTCTAGTGTTAAAGTTTGGATTTTGATTGTACTTTTGTGTTTTGAATCATTATAAGTGCTTAGGTTTTGATTTGGAAGGTTTGAATCACTGTGGTTGGGCTTGTTTTGGATTGAAAAGTGTGTTTTTGAAGTTTTTCAAGGTAGCGACTTGAGTCTCGTTGTGAATTTCTTCGTAGCGACTTGCTTCAGTAATTTCTAGCGAGTTGTAGTGTTAGTCGTAGCGACTTGAGCTTAGCGACTTGTCTATTGACACAAGCCGACAAACAGTACAAGTTAGTGGATTCTCCACTACGGCTAGCGACTTGGTGGGGTTAGCGACTTGCTTTCATTTATTCTAGCGACTTGTACTTATTGTTCTCAGCGATTTGACATTAGCGACTTGGTTTATAGCGAGTTGTTCTTTAGCGACTTGTCAGCTTAGCGATTTGCTACTTAAGCAACTTGGTTCATAGCGACTTGTGTCTAGCGACTTGATACACAGCGACTTGAGCCTTTCTCGAGTTGTTACTTAGCGACTTCGTGACTCTAGCGACTTGTCTTACTAGCGACTTGTTGACTTTTCCCGACAAAACTTCAAACGACCATAACTTTTGAACCGTAACTCCGTTTTCAGCGTTCTACCCATAAAAACGACCGTGAGAACGAGGAGAATGGCATGCCAAATTATTCGAGTCAACCTTAGAGGCCTAAATCCGCTCCGAACAGAAGTTATTGAGGTTTTTATGTTTTTAAACCTAAATTTCTCCGTAAAAACGAGCATAAACCAATCCAAATCTCAACCATACAACATCTCTGCTAATCCTACAAACAATCATAAGTCCTAACACACAATTGTCTATCATTGTGACAATCCATCAGTCATCTTAACACGTTCAATTGGTCATTGCTTAACGGTTTGATCTTGATTTTAGTAAAATCCCGCGAAAGATTCTATTTCTCGGTTTAAATCATAGACTTGTAAAATCCAGTGGATTCATCAACATCATGTCTTACACTCTGATTGATGATTTGAAAGTACTCAAAGCGTATGATCTTGTAGACAACCATGAGAATATTAGCTATCTTGAGCGATTCAGATGATGGAATCAATCAATGATGATTTGAGCTCTTCATACTCCGAGTCCAATGAGAAAGATTTGCACTGTTCAGCTACGAATGCCATGCAAAAGGAAAGCAACATTGAACCTTATCAACAACTTCACTCTTACCTCATGTTACTTCTACCCACATCAATGGAACGAACATGTATTGCCCTCTTCCATTAGGACTTATCCACATTAAGGAACTTTCTTTGTTAAACCTAGAGCAATTGGAGCTACAACTTGACAAAGAGAAGGTTCATATGGATAGTTCGATCTTTGCACTTCAAGTGATCTACAAACACTTTCAGTCATTCATTATAAGGGAATTCACATCTGATTATGATCAAGACATGACTGAAATGTCCTTTAAGAGACACAGCTTGGAATGGAAATTAGCGTGTTCATAGAGACACTTATCTATCTCATGGATAATGTGGAGAAGTATATTGAGGAAGTTACTCAGAAAGATGCAAAAGTATATGAGAGTCAGTACGGTTGAGAGATATTTGTGATAAGTCGGGTAATGTATCGAAAGGCGGGTGTTCTGAATGCGAGAATATCGAAACAACAAAGAATGATGTAACAATTTTCGGTAACTCCTGTCACAAGAAGGGGATCTTTGTGATCGAAGGCGAATGAATCTCGGGTACAATCAATAAATTGTAGTGTTGAGACGGTATGGCACCGGATGTTGGATCGGATTGACAGAATCTGAGGCTTAGAACAGATATGCTTGAAACGACACTGTAGTTCGGTGACTCTTGTTATACATGATGTGAATGCAAATAGCGACCCACGAATGAACAGTGTCATGTGTTGAGGTACCCTTAGCGATCAACTTAATGCATCTGAATGTACCTAAACAAAGCGATCTTATCTTGAACATGATTACGATAAATGTTCCTTGGTTGAGGATGTGTCTAATAAATTCACAACAAATGATATGGTTGATAAAAAGGCGTTTGATGAACTTTCTAACAAATTCTCAAAACTTGAAAAACATTGCATTTCTCTTGAAATTGCAATACAAAGAAAGGAGGAAAGTTTTCAAACTAAGAAACCATGTAAAAATCTGGAATTTCCTGAATTTCGTGAATTTTTTGAAATAAACAATTTAAAAGCTCAGCTTCATGCCAAAAACTCAACTATCAACAATTTGAAGAAACATATTTCTAATATGCATGTGAAAAGTAATTTGGTTACAAGTAATTCTGATGTTAATGCTATTGATGATATTCAAATGAGAAATGATGAATTAGCGATTTGTGTGGCTAAATTACTAAAGGAAAATGAGTCTTTGAGAAAGCATCACATGGAACTAAGTGACTTTGTCAAAGAAACTAGAACTAAGTCAATGGAACAAACAAACTCTTTGATAGGAAAAATTGATGAACTCAAAGCTCAACTTCAGGAAAAGAGTTTCGCTATTGTTGCCTTAAAGAATGAGCCTAGGAAAACTGTAGGGAAAAGTGTGAACACTAAATTTACAAAACCATCAACCTTGGGGAAACCAGTTTCTCATCCCATTAGAAACCGTTCGTTGTTAAACCCTAGCGTTTATATCCGAAAGACCAAAATTTTCAAAACACGGTTTGCCTCCCAAGTTGATCTTGAAACAAGTTTTGACAAAACCGGTCACTTCACCTCACTTGCCTAGGAAAATTGATATGAATGACTTGTATAAGAACTCTTATCTAGAAATGGCTAGAAAGAAGGCACAGAATCACAAAGACGGAATTTTAGGTGCAAGACCTAGGATGATGAATTCTTTGAGATTTCAAGGCACTGCTAGTAGTTCTAAACCATTACCTAGGAACACTAATCTAAAGACTAGGGATTGGCTTACATCTAAGAGTACTTGCGTTTCGATTAAAGTTATTCCCGTAGTAGATCACTCTAAGAAATCTAGATCTATTTCTGAATCCAAACAAGCTGTTTGCTCAAAGTGTCTGAAATGTATCTTTAATGCTAATCATGATAAATGTTTCACAAAATCCATGAAGAAAGTAAATGCTCATGCAATGGTACAACCTGTTAAGTATAGGATTTACACTAAGTCATCCACAGTGCATATGAAGCAAATGAAACCAAAAGCCTCACCTAGATGGTTACCAACTGCTAAATCTTTAGAAACTAGGAATAAAGATAAGTCTTCCACTATGCATAAGAAGCCTAACAATCCTAGACCTTGCCATAAGTGGATACCATCTGGTAGAATTTTTAAGGATGATGGACTTAGGTGGATACCTACAGGAAAGATGTTTACCAATGGCAATCTCAAAGTTGACCGTGAAACCCAAAAGGGTTTGGATCACGATGTCACTAACCAAAATATATGCAATCAAGTTTGTAATATTAGTGCAGGTAGTCCTTACTCATTTCTGGATACTTGATCCTTCAATACATGGACTGGCTTAAACTATGGATAACAAAAGGATTGATATCTCATAACTCACGGGTTCAAGTTACTCAACATTAATATTTAACCGGCTATGATGTATGAACACAACAGTTCATGCCTCGTTCTCTAAAGAAAAGAAATGTATACGCTTCAGTGCGCTTTTATCTTCGGAAGAAGAGAAATCTTCTCATTAATGACCATTCTCATCAACATGCTTCATACTTTTTCCACGTGCTTTCAGTTATCAAGTGAACCGGGCTACTGTTGATTGTTTTCTTATTCCACGATGGCGACATCCTGTGCTAATTTTGCGAGGGAGAAGTGTGAATAGACTACATTTGTTGAAGATTTTCACTTATTCAATCAAGAATGGCAACTCCATATGCAATTCTTGAGGGGGAGAAGAAGTGTGAAATTACTGCATGGTCGATATTATATGAGAATAAATGGTCAAACGGCTCCAAACTCATGTAAGAACCGAGCTTCTTCTTATCGGGTCATCTTCACATGGAGTTTTCTTCTAAAGAGCCGTTGGTTGACATCTTCTCACGGACTGATGAGTTTATTGACAAAGTGTTTCCGGTTAATGCTTCACGTGCACATCAACATGATGATTCCGAACAACCTTCTGTTCTTGTTTGATGTGATTGTTTGCTTGGTGTTACCATTTCATGTGTTCGCTTGAGGGCTGATTGCTTTGATTTCCTTGATGAACATCTTTCTGTTCTTGTTTGATTGGGAGGGATTTTTATTAAGGGGATTTGCAAGATGTAAGTTAATTGGGATGCCTTTTGATGTGTTGAAGATGTTAATCTTTTGATCCCCAACTGGACAATCTAGAGGAAGGTCAGTCTACGAGTACGTTCTACATTTTATGATGCATGTTAGAAGACTAAAGACGAGTTGCATTTAACGATCTAAAGACTTCTTCTTAATCCGGGCATTTATCAAACAGATTGTCGGTTTAGGGGAGAGCACTAATTGGGGGAGAGTGAAGCCAATGTTAATCCCTAATTAGATTTGCTCACAATATTCTTCAGCAAGTTGATTCTCACAAAGATTAAAAGTGGTCTTCTCAAAAAGATTTCAAGTATTTGGGCTGATAAGATGTTCTTTGATTACGAAGTGTCAAAACCGGAAAGGGGAAGGAGACAAGCATCTAAACGCGAGTAAACTTGATGAACTTAATTCTTATAAGTGATTGAAGATATCCCGGGAAGACGAATGTCATGACCGCAGAGAATCTCAATGTTTTACTCATCAAGGCTTTTAGTGTTATTATTCCAACTACGTGGGGAAGTGATGTAAGAGAAAGTTTCTGAAGATAAAAGAGGTACACAAGTATAACATATTGAGGAGATAAATGTGTAACATGGGGGTGTTATCGATTATTCTCTCGTTGGGAATGTGTGTACTTGATTTTGAGCTTCATACACGATCATCGGGGACGAAAGATGTGAACATTGGGGAGGTGTTTTTCATTACCCTCATGATGTGTATTTGGGAGAGTTCTTGGATATTGGTGTACTTCGGGTTCTTGAGCTTCATACACAATCATCAGGGACGAAAGATGTGAACATTGGGAAGGTGTTCTTCATTACCCTCATGATGTGTATTTGGGAGAGTTCTTGAGCATTATACAAAGAGACTGACTACATCAATTCAACTACTTGGGGGAATTATTCTCTTGACACCTTTGGAATGGATAAGCAACGGGGCGTCGGTTGAAAAGAAATATGAGAAGATTTTTCTATGTGTGGGATGATACGGTGTTGTTCTTCTATTGGATGATATAACCTCGAACAAAGAATCCGCGGTGATTATTCTTAAAAAGCGGCGAGATCGATGATAATGGTGTGCTTCTTTGTGCACCTGGCTAATGGAAGCTTGAAAGAAAGCTCTGAATCGCCTTTCGACTAAAGGATTTTCGGTTTGGGGGAATTGCCAAAGTCTCTTTTTTCTCAAAGGCTCATGTTCTATCTTCTATTATGGAGCCTCGGAAGCTTTGGTGGTGGAAGTTTAAGAGATGATGAATTCTATCTTCTACGATGTGCTGCTCGATATCCTTATCTCGGTACTCGTATCATCATCCTCTTAAACTATATCATCTTCTCTATCTTTGTATATATTTATCAAAAACCAAATACAAAAATATAAAACCAACAAAAACAAAATAGAAAAATATAAAACCTAAGAAAATCCATAAAAATCAGAAAATTTGAAAAATTCCAAAAATATGTTTTCTCAAGACATGTCTTCTGGTATCGATAACATCTGCGGTCTTAGAAATGTCATTCAATAATGGCACTGGACCATAGATGAAGTTGACGAGGAGGTGTAAATATTCTTTTCCAAAACATGTCTCAAAATATGGCTTGCAGTTATTTCAGACTGTAACCCGTGCTTAAAACTATGGTTTGCTATTATTTCAGATAGCAACCCGTTTTTCAAAGAAGGAAAGTGCTACGCTTAAACGATTTTCAAATATTTCGTGTACTTATCCTAAAACTAATTGAGGAAAGTATGTCGAAGGACTGCTGCTCCTACATAAATGTTTTTCCGTCTAAAATTCTTCAGAAAAATATTTGGTGTATTCAAAAATTGGTGGTAAATGAGTTGCTTGAAAATCAATCAGATTCAGAGTTTTCGTAAAAATTGAAAACTCGATCATCGACTTCAGCGCTTTTAAACTTTTCATATAATGAGTCATTGATTGAGGGGGAGAATGTTTTCAAATCTATATCATCTAACGGGCTTTCTTAATTATCCTAAATGCTTAAACTGAAAAATGATGTTAACCTACGTTGAAGGACTAGGTGCCTAGGATATGATTGTTAGGATTAGATGATTAGAGTTTGATAAACACACTATTACCATGCTTTATATGAACTGATTGATATGTTGAATTGACTTTTATTAGTGGATTGCTGTTTGGGTGATGTCGACCACCATATATCTGCATGTGTGTTCACTAACGTATGCAGGTATATTGGTATATAAGAATGTTTCCGATCCGGATCCCACAAATGAAGATGATTGGATGCCGAAAGGAAAGGGTAACTATATCTTGGATTGACAAATGAAAAGCAGACTTAATTGGACTTCTATGGAGTTGGCATGGAAAAATGCAAGCGTAAGAGGTCTCACTTGCATCAGCAGATGGTTTTCTTCATCGCAAATGAAGAAGCGGGAGCTTAATTTGACCTCGGTTGGAATTAAAATGCAACGTAAAGTCTCACTTTGCATCGTGAGACGGTTTTCTTCCAAGCCCTACAGCAACAACATAAGCTTCTCAACCACCGAGCGTATCTTTGTGCAGGATACCATTTTTAAACAATTTTGAAAAAAATTTGATTAAATTGTTTTGAAAATGGAAAATTTTGTTTTGAAAATTAGTTGGACTTAATTTTGAAAATCACCGGACATCAATTTTTCAAAACTTAAGTCACTCAATCATCGACTACGGTTGTCGATTGAGGGGGAGAGTGATTTAAAATAAAATATTTTCAATCGATATTTCTTCATAAAAGGTCTGGTTGTACAATAATAAATGGTGATCTAAAGATTTAATGTTATGTCATGGTATGATTTTTCTTTTGAATCAAGGTCTTTCAAAATGAAATTTTTTATGTTCTTGTTTGATTGTGAAATTGTTTTATTTTACTTAAAGATCTCTTAAAACTATCATACCTGACACTAACAATCTTTAATGTCTAAATCTGTTCCTTATCTGTCAATTTCTAAATTAAATCTTGCCACGTCTTTCCCCAAAATCTTTTAAATGATTTAAATCAATTGGGATCACAAATCTCAAAAGGTTTGAAATTTTTGATCGGGGGAGAGATCGTGATTTAAATCTCAAATTTGTTTAAATGGAATTGGTTTTAGTCCTTTAAAGGCACTCCTGCCTCCATGTGCCAAACAATTTCAAATATACAATGCACATGTTGAGGAGGAGGATTTATCCAAAAACAAAGATGAGTATTTAAACCTGGCCACATATTCTCTCATGTTTTCTAAACCTTATTAAATCACTTGGGATCCAAAATCTCAAAGATTTTGATATTTTTTGATAAGATCGTTTATAAGCTCAGCTAGGGATCAATAACAAAGACTAACAATATGCACAGCGGAATAAACTAATCAATTCTTTGTTATTGAACAAGGTTTTTCATTCACTAACACTAACTAATCTTAGACGTTTATAGGAACACGTCTACTAACTAAACTAATAACCTAGGCGTTTACATGAACATACGCCTAGGACACACACACACCTTTACTAGACGTCTACATTATGGAAGACTTAATTAAAACCTACACCTATGTCCTCTTTATATACTAGAGGATAAGGACTAATAAATAAAACTTCTTTTGCAAGCAAGTCCCTCCATCTTTTTGCAGGTTTCCTTCTTGTGATATTAAGTCCCTCTTGTTTCATTCTTTTTGTCTTTATCAACTCAAACGTATAATTCCCAACAATCTTCCCCTAGTTGATAATGAAAAAAACCATTCTTGAAACGAACTTCCTAGGCAGTAGAAATTGAGATCGGGATCTCACCATGAATGAAACAAGTATGTCTTCCTTTGTCTTCCCCTTAATCCATGCCATGCCACTCAAACATCTCTTCCCCTTTTTGTTATTATCCAAATAGGGAATTTATGCAAATAATGATCTTGACCACCACAAACCAATATCATACTTCCAATCTAAGACTTCTAATGCTTCAAATCGCCCACCATTACGCACCATAGGAAAAATGGATCCAAAACAGTAGAAAACTTCAACTAGAAGTAGTAATAATGATCAACAATAGTAAAAATCAAACACTTCCCCTTGAGTGATGCATGTAGATCAACTGATTCTTCAAAATCTGTAAGCTTTATGTAATGATTACTTGCGAAGAAAACCAAATATAACGAATTTGATGAAGAAGTATAATTTCTCAAACTTGTATCTTAAATCTTTTTACTATCCACGGAACTCCATACTTATACCCATCAAATATAAGTAGACCGCAATCCTTTGACAAGAATCCTCAACTAGTATGAGACACCGAAAGCACTACAATGTAACTCCTTTAAGTGATAGTTTACTAGGTCTTCATCCATCCACCCTCTTGACCTATGAAAACTAGATTTTGCAAGTCTTATATAATAAGAACACAAACCAAGTAATTCCACTTCACCTTCAAATAAGTGATAAATAATCCTCTTCGTAATCAATTCTTCAATAAATCAAATATGAGCCTTTTAAATCTTTTAAGAACATAAATTTCTTCACATTATTATTGTGAACCAAACAACCATTACGTATTGTGTGATCGGAAAATCCATAACCATTATGCTCGACTTCCCCTTAAATCGAAATCAGTCCTATTAGCAACACTATTTTCTGTCACTAAAGCTATCACAAATTAGTCACCAACCTGTCACTATTGCAATTAGTAGCGATTTTTCGGTCAATCTTTCATCTTGCATAAATCTAAAAGCGTACTTTCGCCAAGCAAGGATTACTTCGGTCGACAGTACTTTAACTAAAACACGCAGCAACAGTACATTGAAAAATTGTCAGTACTTTCGAAATCAACAGTACTTTCATCTCGTCCAAGCAGTACCTTAATAAGAGTAGCAGTACAAACTGCTTTCGATAGCAGAACTATCTTTAAAATTCGACTTTCAAAAACTCCTTCAGCCTGACCATATTCGACAGTTAATATCTTTTGCGTAAAAGCTCAGATCGAAAATCCCTTCGGTGGAAAGTTAGATTAGTATATATAGAACGTCCACCTAAAATTTCGTCCCGATCCAACGGTTAACGAAAAAGTTATGATCGTTTCAAAACAGTGCTGTATAAAAATACGAAAATTTTGAGATCCGAATTTTTCGTCTTTTTCATCATTCTTCGACACATAAAACCTTGTAGATCCCTATATCAAGAGCTCCCCGCTCTGAAACCAATTGATAAGATCGTTTATAAGCTCAGCTAGGGATCAATAACAAAGACTAACAATATGCACAGCGGAACAAACTAATCAATTCTTTGTTATTGAACAAGGTTTTTCATTCACTAACACTAACTAATCTTAGACGTTTATAGGAACACGTCTACTAACTAAACTAATAACTTAGGCGTTTACATGAACATACGCCTAGGACACACACACACCTTTACTAGACGTCTACATTATGGAAGACTTAATTAAAACCTACACATATGTCCTCTTTATATACTAGAGGATAAGGACTAATAAATAAAACTTCTTTTGCAAGCAAGTCCCTCCATCTTTCTGCAGGTTTCCTTCTTGTGATATTAAGTCCTTCTAGTTTCATTCTTTTTGTCTTTATCAACTCAAACGTATAATTCCCAACATTTTTGATCGAGGGAGAATTTGTGATTTAATAATGAAATTTGATAAAGGATGATCGATTTGATTCAAAAGTGCTAGTTGTCTCTAATATGTGCTAAACTCTTTCGTTTATCTATGCACATATTGAGGGGGAGCAAATGGTTTCTTAATGGCTTTTATAATCGTGGATGTACTTCAAAAGAACTCTTGCCTCTATGTGATAAAAAGATTAAATGATTTCAAATATTCTATGCACATATTGAGGGGGGGAATTTACCAAAGAAATTCAAATGGCTTTTTCTACGGAAATTGTGATCAAGAAATTATTTCAAAGAACTCTTGCCTCCATGTGCTAAACAATTTATAAAATCATATGCACATGTTAAGGGGGAGTTTTTCTAAATGATCAAAACTATTAAGGTACAAAATGCTTTAATCTCGTATCACAAGTACCTTGATTGTTTTTCCAAATGATTTTTCAATTGGTTTTGAGAAGAAATGATCAATAGCAAAAGACCGACCAATTTACTTTATGCATGGTGTTATAAGGATGGTTAGGTTAGGTATTCGTTCCCATGATCCGCCAGAACCGGAGGGATCTTCCCAGGGACAATACACTAGATAGTGTAGAGTCCTTAGGTATGATGAAAAAAGGAGAAAAGTGAGATATGGGAAGAGTGTAGACTGAGACCGAGCTAGTACTGGAATAAACCCAACAAAGTTCTAGTTATGAAGTCTCGGTAAGCACTGAAGGGGTTGAAGAATGAAAAAGAATTGAATGTGAAAAGGGTGAAAAGAAATAGCCCTCCATTAATTCAACCTTAGGGCAGAAACGGGTTCAATACATATGCTACTGGTGTTTACTAAGGTAACACTGGTATTGAAGACAAGTCGTCATGGACCCGGTGGCACTACACTTAACTTCCCAAGCTACTCAAGTTCCTCTTAAAAGGGCTTGTTTCATTCTCACGGGGAACCGACATTATCTATCGACTTTCTCTTAGAGATTGTTGATATTGAAGAAGGAGACCCTCTCCCTAGTCTCCGGCATAGGAACCAAATGTGCACGATTGAGTCTAGAGCCAAGAGATCATCCACAATATCTCATTAGGACACTAAATTAATGAAGACTTGATGTTTCACACAATGTGAAAAGTAAGAATATATTAAGAGTCCTACGCATTATCCATGTGGTATTGCCAGAACATCCGAGTGATATATTAAATATATTCACAATGAAGATGGAAAGCCTTCTAGAGCCAACATCAAACAAGCTCTTGGTGGGTGACATGTGAGATCTTCTCGTAAGATCAAGCTTGTGACAACTGGATAGAAACGATGGGGAGATTCAATCTTGAATCAACCTTGGTCCAGGAAATGAATTGATGAATACTTTTGGAAAAACCGTTCGATGTGCAAATCTTCTTTTCTCCAGCGCCTCGAATGTGTATTCATTTTCAAACACAAAAAGTATCTCTGATTGAAAAAATACGTTTGGAAAAACCGTTCAATGTGCAAATCTCTTCTCTTCTCTTGCACATCGTATGTGTATTCTTTTTCAAATACAAAAAGTATTTTTGATTGAAAATTGATCTTTCTCATAAAACCTTCGTCGTATTGCAAAACTCTTTCTTCTAAGCAATACGCGATTGTTTTCAAATCAAATTTTCATCAATCGGTGAATCTCAATTCATTGGTTCACTCACTCCGTGTTGTCTTCTTTGAGGCGTTCCGGTTTGAGAACGGCTAGAACAGCTGCGAAACCCTGTCAAGGAGATTATTAGGAATCCTACCGATCCACGAGAGCGTACTTGTCGATCAGCGGGGAACCGTGGTCCGTGTACCTCAATTCAACGAAAGTGGTCAAAGACACTTTCGTATGTTTTAATTGCTAGCTGTTGTTTCTTTGGTATATTTGGGACGGTTGCGGTGATCGAGGTGAGGAGTCAATCCAAAGCCGCATGCTCCACGGCATCCTCACTTAATTGAAGAAATCATGACTTGTGCTTATCTACATAACGGCTCGATATTTCTATACTATGCTTACGCTTTCTGCTAGCGCAAATATCATGAACCGATAAAAGCTTCCGCTACTCTGATGAAAGATGTCATGATCCAAAAGTGTGAGCATGTCGGTCCAAAAGTCACAACATCACATGATGGCAACACAAATAAAGGGTGATCCGAGATTTCTTGTGGTGATGATCTCAATGAAAGCTTCGAAGATCATCAAAGATGTGGATCGATTAAAGACCTCCACCGAAAGTACAAAATATAATCGGACTTTGAAGTATCCTTGCTAAAGCACAAAAGATGGAAGTTGAAGAATTAAAGTCTACGAGCTCAAGGCGAAGATTAAATAGAATGCTAGGATTTGAAATGTAAAACATGGGGTGACCTCCCTTAGGGGGAGATTGTTTGGAATTAGAAATTCCATAGTGAAGTGTCAGTCACCCCATATATAATCTAGCATAAGTTAGCTCGTAGACAATACGTTATTTACTAGTTATTTAGTTAGTTATTTAGTTTAGTGCAACACCGTGGAGTAAGGACGGGTCTTTACCCTTGTATGCGATCCACGGATCCAGAAGGAGGACGTTTAGTTTGTAACTATAAATACCCTCTACCTCCCAAGGTAGAGGCTTGGACCTTTCATTCTAATCTAACCTTCCATGTTTTCTTTCACTTTCTCTCTCTAGAAAGGCTCCCATCCTACTTTCTCTCTCTAAAACCTCTAAACTATACGCCCCATTTGATATGTTATGATGTGATTATGAAATCCAATATCTAACAGCAATAAACTTAGGAATACACAGACTTAGAGATGAGAATAAACCATGAAGTGAGCCTTTTTGAGTGTTGATAAGGATTTAAAAGGTACCTTTTTGAGGAGTCATTTAAGCCCTTAATTGATCACTTTTGTATCCGTTACTACTTAATTTCGTTCCTTTTCACTTTTTAGGTCTCTTGAAGGCAAATTGCTAGAATGACACTTATTCCGAAAGGGCGAATATACTGAAGAAAATGGCCAAAGTCAAGAATCGAAACACCAAGTCTGCTGGGAAGGGGCGGTGTCGAGGTTCTATTTGCGGCGTCGAACATGTTTTGTGGCGACTTAGAGAACAAATTGACATTTTCAAGTGGCGGCATTAGGTTTTAAAAGAGTAGATGCGTCGCAACTCGGGCGGCTAGATTTGATCTAGGCGGCGTCAAAGGCGAAGGCGGCGTCACGGGCATAAGGTGACGCCGTCACAATGATAACGTGGCCAAGACGAAAACCTAATTACGGTGACCCGACGGCGTCACAATTAAAGAGTGAAGCCGTCGCAGTTTGTAACACTATATATAGAATATAATTTTTTCAGTTTTAAAGAGGTAGTTTTGTGGAGTAAAAACCTAAACCGATCCAAGGCTGTCTTGTACAGTATTTTAGGGTTCCATACCCTATCTTACATCAAGATAAGTGTTTTACTTCATTAATTCAATTATGTCTTCAATTGAGTGTGTGTATGCTTGCATGTTCTCCATGTCCGGCTAATTTATTTGTGTGTTCTCTTAGGTAATAGAAAACCTAGTTATTGAATATTGATTGGTTGTCTCTTATCTTAATTGTGATTGACCTAGTATTGCGATAGGTCATTCGTTGTGTTATTTATGCTTGATTAATCTTTGTTGAACCTTAGTTTATAATCACCTAGAGTTATTGTAGGCTAAACATCCAAAGAATACCTTAGTGTTAAGTTTATGAATCCTAGAGATTTTGTAGTCATTAACCTTTGGTAGCTTCAAAGAGTTAGGTATAAACGCATACCCTACGACCTTAGAGGCTGTAGCGTTAAGAATAAGGACGTGACAATTCAACCATCAATAGGAGATAACTAGGGAGTAATAAAACCTAAGTAAATACATTTTTAATCATCATACGAGCATACAACAATAGACATAGACTACCCCTAGCTTAGTTAATTAGATAAGTAGAGTAATCGGTAGAAATACCAACCCCCAAATCCAAACCTCGAGATTCGTACCTTTCTATTTCCTAAAAAATATAAAAAAAGATAAAAAAATAATCTTCCTCAACCCCAACCTTAGCGTAGTAACTTCTCACTAGCATTCCTATTCCTCTAGAGAACGATATCAATACCCGTGGCTTACCCTAATACTACACTACAACGATTAGGTTCACTGCCTAGGGTGTTGAAAAAATTGCTCAATGAAAAGGAAGTTCCTTTGACCCCGAACGTGCTGTGTAAGCGTTCAAGTTTTTGGCGCCGCTGCCGGGGAATAGAATAGCTAGTTAGGAGTTCACCTCGTTTAGGTTTCCTTGCTTGATTCCTATCAAGTAAGCTTTTTTCCCATTTTTTTAGCTTCCTCGTAGTCTATCCCCCTTCTTCGTGACCTTTGTTTGTAATCCCATCATTTTTCATCATGGAAGGTGATAATCAATCACCAAACCTGCCATTTCCCCCCACCAATCCCCTTAGACAACTTAGGACCCGCAGTTCCACGGAACCCTTCTTGAACCTTTTGCTGAACCCGAAAGAGAGCTAAATAGGCGAAGAAGATCTCTCCATGAGTCGGAACCTCAAGGCACCACCATCAACTTTGATGAAGAGTCCACTCATTCCCCTAAATCCCCTGAAGCCATCAACATTGATAATCTGAGCCAACATAGCGAGGAAATTCCCGCTACTCCGGTCAATGGACCCATCAATAAACCATAAGCAAAATCCCTCGGGGAATACTCTTCCCCCTCTGCATCTAGGTTTACCAGCGCCATTGTCTACCCTTCTGAGCAGGTCAATGAGGTTTTGCATGCCACCGACATTTGGCTTATCCAAAATGCATGTCAATTCCATGGACCCCCCAGCTAAAATCCCATTCATCACATCAAACAATTTTTAAAAATTGTGGATACTATCTATCTTGACGAGCATCCAAGGAGACATCCGGACTCAGTTTTTCCCCTTTTCTCTTCAAGGGACAGGCCAAGGGTGGCTCGATAAGCTTCCTACAAGGTCCATCTTCACTTGGGAACAACTCACAACCAAATTCACCAAGAAGTTCTTTCCCCACGGGAGAAGCTGCATTTATCGAGAGCAAAATTCTTCACTTCCATCAAGCGGATGGAGAATCTTTCGTTAACTCCGGACTCGTTACAAGATCTCATTCAACAAGCCCCACACCATGGTATCAACCTTTGGTTGCTTGTTCAAATATTTTACGTCAGCGTCTCGAAATGATCAAAGGGATTGACCTCTCAATGGCGAAGAATTTCCAATCTCACTGCGGAAGAAGGATGGGACCGCATTGAGGAATATGTCCAATACCAAGACAACCCTTGGAACTAGCCGAATGCGTGATGAGTATCTCTGGCGCTCGAATAAAACCTATCATCTCTCGATGATCGGGTGAAGAAGGCCCAAGAGAAGCTTGCATACCTCACGAAATTGCGGAACCTAAAAGGTTGTTTAACCCATACCTTATATGCGACATTTGGGGAGGGCCACACGAGAGCGATGAGTGTGATGATAACACACGCCATAGCGTCTTCCTTTCTAGTCATGACATTTATGATGACCCTTCCCGCTTCACATTCTATCAAAGCGATGAATGCACTCCTCGGGGTAATCTAAAATGGAAGGCGGGGAAAGGAGGGTTCTGAATACACCGTCCATGATGCCTTCGAAAAAGAACTCGGGCAGTTTACCATGGAAGGGGAAATGCTTTTAGAGGGTCTCGAAGGATTCATTCAAGAGCAACAAGTTTGAATTAGAGAGTCGGTTCGCGAACTCCACAAAAGAGTAAGCGAACCTTATCCAACCCATCATGATCCAACTTGTGCCATTACTACTCGATCAGGAATTACTACCAAGGATCCCCACACCCCGGTAGAATCCCACCACCAGGGGGCGAGTTAGGAAATGGAGCAATTCTCGAACCTCCTTCGACTCCCATGACCCCTCCAAACATCAGCATACGCGCTGACGACTCGCCGCTGATTCCTTATCCCTCGCGTCTTAAGAATCAAAAGGCTGAAGAAGACAATGAGAGAATATTGTCTTACTTAAAACGGACTTCTATCAACATACCACTTCTCGATGTATCTTATCATATCCCTAAACATAGCAAATACTTCAAGAGGTGATATCGAATCGGAAGAAACTTGAAGGGCTGATATCATTAGGAGAAGAGTGCTCGGTCATCATCGTAAAAGCACGCCCAAGAAGAAAGAAGATCCGTGCGCTTCACCATTCCTTGCTCTATAGGGCACTTTCTATGAAAACGCCTTGGCGGATCTTGGGGCAAGCATTAACCCCATTCCTTGTTCCTCAAACTCGGATATTCAGATGAAACCAACTAGAATGAGTATTCAATTAGGTGATCGATCAATCAAATATCCCATTGGAGTTTGTGAAAATGTTCTTGTAAGGGTAGGAGAATTCAAGTTTCTAGTTGATTTCGTGATTTTAGAAATGGAAGAAGATAACTTCGGTCCCAATAATCCTTGGAAGACCCTTCTTGGCTACAGCTCATGCCATCATCGATGTTCATGACGGTAAACTCACTTACGAGGGGTCCGAGAGTTTAACCTTTGACATCAAGGATTCTATGAGTCATTCCTCCTCCTACGATCACCCTATTTATTTTGTCAAAGAAGTTGGTGAATTTGTTGATGACATAGATGGCTGTATTGATGAGTATCTATTAAACGAATTCATGAATAATGATAACAACATGATATACAATGATGAAGATATTGAAATGGTTGGAGCTGTTTCCTTTTACCCGCGTAGGGAAGAAATCGAACCTCTTGAGCTTCAAAACCCGGAAAACAAGCTAAAACCATCAATCAAGGAACCTCCTACCTTAGAACTGAAAGATCTCCCAAGCCATTTAGAATACGCCTTCCTTCAAGAAGAGGAACAACTCCCTGTCATCATAAGCTCTTCGCTGACCACATAACAGAAAGGGAAGCTCTTAGAAGTTTTAAGAGAATACAAAGGAGTGATCGCGTGGAGTGTTGCTGACATTAAGTGTATTGATTCTACTTTTTGTACTCATAAAATTCTTATGGAAGAAGATTACAAACCAACCGTTCAATCGCAGAGGAGAGTTAACCCTAATATCAAGGAGGTAGTAAAAAAGGAGGTCGTCAAGCTCCTCGATGCCGGCCTTATCTACCCCATTTAGGATAGCCCTTGGGTCAGCCCAGTCCAAGTGGTTCCAAAAAAGGGAGGAATGACAGTTGTGAAGAATGAAAAGGTTGATTTAGTACCGCAGAGAACGGTTACTGGTTGGCGTGTTTGTATCGACTACAGGAAGTTAAATGATGCCACCCAGAAGGATCATTTTCCTTTGCCATTCATCGACCAAATGCTCGAAAGGTTGGCCGGGCATGAATACTACTGTTTTCTTGATGGTTTTAGGGATACTTCCAAATCCCCATTGCTCATGAAGATCAAGAAAAGACTACGTTTACATGCCCCTTACGGGACTTTTGCTTACAAGTGAATGCCCTTTGGGTTATGCAACACCTTTCAACGATGTATGATGGCCATATTTCATGAATTAATTGAGGACAACATGGAAGTCTTCATGGATGATTTCTCGGTATTTGGGAATTCCTTCGACCTTTGTCTATCTAACCTTAGAAAGATGTTGAAACGGTGTGAAGAAACGAATTTAGTCCTGAATTGGTAAAAATGCCATTTCATGGTAAGAGAAGGAATCGTTTTAGGGCACAAAGTCTCCGGAAATGGAATCGAGGTCGATAGAGCTAAAGTCGAAGAGATATCCAAACTACCCTATCCTACTACCGTTAAAGCCATTCGAAGCTTTCTAGGTCATGCGGGCTTTTATAGAAGGTTTATTAAGGATTTCTCGAAAATTGCGACCAATGACACGACTTCTTGTCAAGGCGCCTTTTGATTTTTCGAAGAATGCAAGGAAGCATTCAATCGACTAAAAAAGATCTCGCTCAGGCTCGATAATGGTCACCCCGATTGGTCTCAACCATTGAAATCGTAATGCGATGCTAGTGATTATGATGTAGGCGCCGTGCTCGGCCAAAGAAAGGAGAAGCATTTTCAACCAATTTACTATGCTAGCAAAACCATGAATGTAGCGCAAGAAAATTATACAACCACCAAGAAAGAGCTTTTAGCTGTGGTTTTTGCCTTCGACAAGTTCGGGCAATATCTCGTCCTTTCCAAAACTGTCGTCTTCAGATCCTCATTTACGCTACTTGTTTTCCAAACAAGATGCAAAACCCCGACTCATTAGGTGGATTCTATTGCTTCAAGAATTTGACATTGAAATTCGAGATAAAAAGGGGGCTGAAAATCTTGCTCGATCATCTCCGCGGTTAGAAGCGGACCTTGAGAAAGTTAGAAGAACACCCCCAAATCTCGGTACAGCGGAAGACTTAATCAAGTTTTCGGGGCGTTACTTTTTGGATTGGTATCGCACACAAGTAAAGCCATAAGATAGTCATTTAACCATTAAAACCAATCCCAAATTTAAGTATTCAAAACATTTAATCCAAAATATAAATATTAGGCCCAAAACATGGTTTATTAAGATAGGTCCCCAAAGTTTATCAGAGTCGAAAATGATCCTTGAACCATGCCTCCATGCCAAGCTTCCACACGTCAAATAATCCAAACATCTCTCAAATACCTGATAAATCATGCTAAAAGGTCGACTACTTTGGTGAGTTCATAGGTTTAAGTTCAACAAAATCATAGTGGACCAGTAAGAGTTGATTTGCTATGCAAGACCTAGATAGGTAAATACCGTTTCACACCGATCCTACCGGATCTCCAATCATTTAATCACTTACTGGCCCTGCGACTCTAGTCCAAAGCATCACCGTGGAAACCTCTAGAACAGTTGCCAACCCCGGGCTAGGTCGAGATAGAAGTCTATTCTTAGTTAGGCACGGTAAAACCTATACTAAGGCAACAACTATCAGCGTCTATCTACTCACAAGACATATAAGCAAATCCAAATATTTTTAATGGTCCAAAATAGTAGCATGATTCTCACCCAAAATAGTTCAAACGTAGTTAAACGTATATATAAAAGTGGGGCTATGAAACTCACCTCAAGAAATCAACGCACAATCAACGCACAAATATCACTAGCGTAAGATAACAGAAATCACAACACAGCAACTATCGACTCGGCACAACCTAATAATGTAGACCAACTTAATATACATATTCCTCAAAATCAACGTTATCTATCCCAATATATTCTATTTCTTTATTTCCAAAAACGTCTCGTTTCACCATTAATCCTAGTGTTTGGTATCCTCATGTGTGGGTGTATCAACTCAATATGATGCCATGAATTCATTCAAACAACCAATATATAACTCAATGCGACACAATGAGACCTCTAAACGATAAGCTCCATAGTTCAATAAGTTTCGGAATACTTAGTAGACCTTATCGAATTCGTCAACTCGATAAACTCATTTATTTACTCGTGTCGCTTATTATCCCATAAATCAATCGTATCCTTAAAGAGTTATAAGGATAATTCACCCATTAATAAGGTTACCCGACGTACCTAGCGGGCTCTTATTAGATTCGTCAACCTAATAAGTCCGCTACCCACGTGGATCAACAATATTAACGTTAGGTTATCCGTAACCCATGCACACATAACGCAAATAAATAATTACTTATCCAACATTAAATGTCCACAATTGACATTTATTTATAAACGTGTACTCGAAACGTTAATTATTTATTTATTACAAAACCTCTCCAATTTAGTCGTTAGTTTCATTTAAAACTAGTAAATAACAAGATAAATCTTGTTATTGATATTTTTAGTACAAAAGCCCATTATTATTTACATTTCATAGTTTTATTATCATTTTCATATATAATATATATTTCATCAAATCCCATTATAAATCTCATAACGTTATTCGTTTCGAGTCCACAAGCGCGAGTCATAACTTCGGCTTTTAATCAATCAATTGTCCAAATTATACTAAAGTCCATGTTACGGCTTTGTCGGAGTCAACTATTGACTAAAAGTCAAAGTGACGCCAACATAGCTCAAAGTCAATAATATATATATCAAGTCCACAATTAAAAGTCATAACGTGCAATTCAATCCCAAACTAACTCAAAACAATCTCGCCAACCAATCAATCAACCAATTATACTCGAAACCAATGTTATGATCCTAATGGTCATGACGGTCTTGATCAAGACCACGTGAACCAAACAAGCTTCTAAAAGCTTTTCGGCTCCACGTGTCTCATCCAAACCTCAACTAAACCAATAAATAAGCTACCAAATCGACCGACTTCGGACCCAAGACCCAAGTGGGTCACGTATACCAACCCATGGGTTACGTACGTGACCATGGTGGTTCGTACGCCCCATGTTGTCCAACCAAACACAACCAAATCCAATCTACAACACTCAAATCCAATCATTCAAGCTCCAAACACTATCTAAACACAAAACCCATCATCTATTCTTAGCCAAGAACATGCAACTAAACCCTAAAATGCAAAACCCATCAAATTAATGCACCACACATGTACCAAACACTAATTACTTGTTTATTTCATCACTAATTAGTTTTAATTTCATGTTCCACCCAAAAGCCCCAAAAATTGTTCATGGGTCGAAACCCTAGAATCCAATTCGTGGCTTTTTATTGCCTAACCAAGCTCAAAACATGTTCTATTTACCTTCTTTAATCACCAATTGCAAAAGCCCTTTGAAATATTTAGAAACCCTAAAAGTACGAATCTTAATTCTTGAATTTGGAGGTGTTAATGAAGTCCAAATTGAGTGTATGATATATGGTTGGAAAGAGGAGAAAAAGATCTTGCTTTTGGTGGTGGTGGTTTATGGTGACTCGCCGACGTACGGCGGTGGTGGCTGGAATAGTGGCGGCGGCCACTATGGTGGTGGTGGTTTTAGGGTTTTTAGAGAGATGTAGAGAGAGAAATGGTTTGTGTGTGTTTTTCTAGTGAGAGAAAGAGAAGTAGCAAATGAGGGGTGGTGAGGCCTTTTTATACTTAGACATAAGGACCTCAAAATAATTAAATAGGGAGGAGGGGGCGCCGGCTCAAGAGAAAAAGAAGAGGGTTCGGGTTGAAACTTTTTGTATCTATCTCGTTTACCCATTCCCGAGCTCACATATCGTCCCCCGAGTGTCCCACTACATTTATTTAACTTCCCAACATCGTTACTCACATTTTTCCACGAGTTTTGACTGTTTATTTGTCAATTTTCGAGTTACGGTCTAAAAGTTACAATAACTCTTGTTTTAGGCTTTTCTAGTGCCGAATCGAATAGTGCCTACCAAATAGAGTTAAAACGCATACGATAACTCATTTAATAATGAAATAAACCGTAAAAACAATCGACGATATAAAATCAAGTCACGGTTTATAAAATAGTGTTAAAGGCAAAACTCTGTTTAATTTAACGTAAATGGTTACCTAAAATAAACTCCCTAAATTTGCCGGTTGTCACAGCCTCCGACCCTGGAAGAAACCCGCCCCGGGTTTCACCGAGCCTTGCGTGTGTCTTAAACAGCTTTAGGATACTTCCTACGAAAAGCGTCCTCACGTTCCCAAGTGAACTCCGGTCCATGCCGGGAGTTCCAACGAACCTTAACAATCGGAATATGGCTATTCTTCAGCCTCTTAATCTCACGATCCATAATCTCAATCGGTTCCTCAACAAAATTCAATTTCTCATCAATACTAATATCTCTTAAGGGCACAACTATGTTTTCCTCCCAAAGACATTTCTTAAGATTACTAACATGAAAGACATTGTGTACACTGCTCAATTCCTATGGTAGCTCCAAGCGTATGCTACCGGTATGATTCTTTCGAGATTGGAAAGGGACCAATATATCGGGGATTGAGTTTTCCACGCTTTTCAAAACGAATCACTCCTTTCCAAGGAGAAACTTTCAACATAACACGATCTCCAACCCGAAATTCTAAAGGTTTCCGCCTCTTATCGGCATAACTCTTTTGTCTATCGCGAGCGGTTTGTAACCGGTTCTAATGTACTATCTTCGTGGTTTCTAGGAAAGTTCGGGACCTGTAAGTTGACTCTCGCCAACTTCAGCCCCAAACGGAGAACGACATTTTCGACCATACAGGCCTCAAATGGGGCTGCCTTAATACTAGAGTGATAACTATTGTTGTAAGAGAATTCGCCAGGGAGGTGTCTCTCCCAAACTTTGCCGAACTCAATAACACATGCTCTAAGCATATCATCTAAAGTCCGAATAGTTCTCTCTCGCCATCCGATCTATTCGCTGGATGGTAAGCGCACTCATATCCAAATTCGTTCCTAATGCTCACCGTAGACTTCCAAAAGTGGGATGTAAAACGACTATCCCTATCGAAATAGATATTGGTACTCCATGGCCGATACTATCTCCTTAAGATACAATCGAGCAAGCTTATCAAGACTATCGATTTCACTAATAGCTAAGAAGTGAGCAGACTTAGTTAAACGATCAACTATTACCAAGATAGCGTCATTGCCGCTAACTGTTCTCGGTAATTTAGTGATAAAGTCCATGGTTATTCACTCCCATTTCCATTACGGAAGTTCGGGTTGAACTAAAAGTCCTCGATGGTTTTGATGTTCGGCCTTAACTTTAGAACAAGTCGTGCACCTACTAACATACCTTGAGCTATCGGCTTTCATATTGGGCCACCAATAAAGTTTCTTAAGATCCTGATACATCTTATCGGCTCCGGGACGAATAGAGTATTTTGATTTATGCGAATCATGCATAATCAACTCACGGATTCCACCATAAAATGGTATCCACTTACCCGCCCGAAGCATAATGTTCCATCGGAACGCTTCAAGAAGTCGTTTTCACTTTCTACCATTCCATGAAGATTCTCATAAGGACGGTTCTCTTCCGTCAATGCCTCTACTTGGGCGGCTAAAATCTGGGATGGTAAGGGCAAAACAATGGTCATTCCTAAAGATCTAACGAGTAGGGGTGGAATGTCCTCCTTACGACTAAGGGCATCAGCCACAACATTAGCCTTACCAGGATGATAACGAATCTCACTGTCATAATCACTAAGCAATTCCAACCAACGACGTTGTCTCATGTTCAGCCCTTCCTTCGATCTAAGATATGCTTCAAACTCTTATGGTCGGTAAATACTACACACTTGGTTCCATACAAGTAATGTCTCCAGATCCTACGAGCAAACACTACAAACAACTAACTCAATGTCATGGGTGGTGTAGTTTTTCTCATGCTTCTTAAGTTGTCGGGATGCATAAGCAATCACCTTCTCACGTTGCATCAAAACAATACCTAAGCCTTTATGCGTCGCGTAAGCCGCCGACAAAGTCTTCGCTTCCTTCAGTAAAGCTAGGATGCACTACACAACTTCCCCTTCCTTAAGTTGGAATGCTTCTTCTTCCTTTTCTCCCCATTCATACTTAACATCCTTACGGGTTAGTTTGGTTAGCGGTTTAGCTATCTTGGAAAATCCCTCAATGAATCTCCTATAATAGCTCAAGCTAAACCTAGAAATTGTCGGTGATTCGATGGGTTCTTAGGAGCTGCCCATTCCTTAATGGCCTTAATCTTAGCCGGGTCAACATGAACACCTCGACTATCTATCACGTGACCTAAGAATTGTACATGACGAATCCAAAATTCACACTTAGAGAATTTGGCATACAGCTTCTCCTCTCTCAGTAATCCTAAAATGAGCCTCAAATGCTCTTCGTGCTCCTCACTACTCTTAGAGTATATCAAGATGTCGTCTATGAATACTATCACAAACTTATCTAGGTATGGCTTACACACTCGGTTCATGAGATCCATGAAAACCGCTGGTGCGTTGGTTAAGACAAACGACATCACTTGGAATTCATAGTGTCCATAACGAGTTCTAAACGCAGTCTTAGGGATATCCTCTTCTCTAACTCTAAGCTGGTGATAACCAGATCGTAAATCGATCTTAGAAAAGACACTAGCTCCTTCGAGTTGGTCGAATAGATTATCTATTCTAGGTAACGGATATCGGTTCTTCACGGTCAACTTATTCAATTCCCTATAATCAATACACATCCTAAATGATCCATCCTTCTTCTTCACAAACAACACTGGTGCTCCCCACGGTGACGAACTTGGTCGAATGAATCCCTTCTCGACAATTCAATTAACTGTTTGAGCAGCTTCCTCCATTCTCTTGGAGCAAGTCGATAAGGTGCCCGGGCTACGGGTGTCGCACCAGGTATCAACTCTATTTGGAATTCCACTTGTCGAACAGGTGGAATCCTCGGCGATCGTCGGAAACACATCCGGAAATTCTCTAACGATGGGTACATCATTAAGGCGTCTTTCACTCTTCTCCTCGCTTTCTTTTCGAAATTGAGCCAAGAAAAGACATCCTCCTCTATCGATGTACTTCTGAGCCTTAATACAAGAGACGATGCCCAACCGGAAGGACTTCCGTCGCTCCGATCTCTGGTATGCTCAAAACTTTTCCTCCATACGGTAAACGCACGATCTTCTCATCACAAATGATGTGTGCACCGTTCTTCGATAACCAATCCATTCCGATAATGACGTCAAAACTTCCTAAGGTAACTGGCAACAGATCTATACTAAACGGGCGGTCTAGGAAACTTAAGGTACAACCTCGAACTACAGTTTCTATCTTCTCTCTATTCCCATTCGCTAATTCCACATCGTAACTAAACCCTAGAGGTGTTTGGGAGATTCCTAGTAGTGGCATAAAGTTGGTGGATACGAAACTCATATCCGCACCGATTATCAAACGATATGGAAGCATAGCGATTATTGAGAAGGAACGCACCAACTACGTTAGGGTCCTCACCGACTTCCTTCCAATAGCGTAAACCGCACGTTCCCATGTCTCTCTCACATTCCTAATACCATTGTTTCCCTGGTTTTCCACAACCTCACGCTTCACAGGGGTTAAGCCATTACCTCCTACACCTCGGTTAGCAAATCCTCCTACATTACAGATTTCTCTCATCCACGGCTCTCGGCACTCATTCTTAAAGTGTCCCTTCTTTCCACATCCAAAACAGGTGGCAATGGCCTTCCGGTCCGCTCCTTGTGCAGGTTTGAGCTGCGGCAAGTGGTCGGGACCTACCTTTGGCCATGTGTCCTACCTTAGAGCACTTCTACACACAATCGGCACGGTCCATGGTGGTGTCGGTTACAATGACCACACACAGGTTTACTACCTTCGTAACCTTTCTTGTCTCCATTTCTATGGCTTAACACTCGGCTGTCTCTTGCCGTTTGTTGCCTTTCCTTTTACAACTTCATTCCTCTTCCTCTTATCGTTCCTATCACTCTTACCCTTATCTCCTAATTCTAAGACACAAGAGTCCATCGACTCGAGCCACAAGAATTGCCTCATGCAAATTGACTGGCTTTGCACGATGACATCATTTGAGTAGCTAAAGGTAATCCATCAAGTATACCTTTCAATCTTAAGTTCTTGATTTGAACCATCTCGAGGCAAAGCAAGGATAGATCTTGGAAGCGACTAGTGTAAGTCGCCATGGGTACCCTTAACCTTATGGTTCCGTAACTCACTTTCTAACTTCTTAACTTCATTCCTAGGGCAGTAAGTCTTAATCATGAGAGCCTTAAATTGAGTCCAAGACATACTATAAGCTACATCAATTCCTCTTGCTGCGTGGTAGTTATTCCACCGTGTCAACGCCTCGTCCTTCAAGGTAAATGTTGCATACTTAACCTTACAATCCTCACCACAGTTACTAACAAGCAAACACATATTCGGTTTTCCAACCACCTAGTTAGGTAAACTACACCCTCGTTCCTCCAAACTCAATGGGACCACGAATCGAACTCCTTATAGGTACAACCTCGAGTTTGATTCAAGATCGGGGTTCCACTAGAAGTGTTAGAAAGATTAGCCTCAGCTAGCTCAAATGGACACGACGGCGACACTAGCCTGGTCAATGTGAAATGGGTTCACGGTGGAGGGTTTTGTGGAACATGACCATTCTCAGCACGGTCATCCACATTCGGGTTCCCTACAGTTGGGTTATCAATGTTTGGGTTCTCAACATGTTGTGCAGTCGGGGTCGGACGACGGCCGCGATGACCAGGGGCAACAACAGCATGGCGAGAGTCGCTGCTTCGGTTGTTCCTAACAGAGTTTCATCTTGTTGCCACCATTCTGGGGGCAAGAAGAACAGTTTCATAAGTTCACAATTCACGCTCTAAAATAGAGTTGGGTTCCAAGAGTCACTACATAATGCCTGGATACATACTCAAGGCTAACAAAGATAACGCTATACCAAAGCGAAACAATCGAATATCGCATCATAGCTAAGGATGCGCGTTCCAATAACCATAATTCATAGGTTTCTCAAGTGGAAATATACAGAAGGATTCGAAGAAATCAAAAACGATCCTAGCAACGATAAATATAAACAACTAGGATAGTCCTACGTCACGAACCAAGTACTACTTAGTTTCAAGATGGCACAAAACCATAAATCTAATACCATCTAGCCACGTCTACGAATATCACTCACTGATCTTCTAACATCGTCAACCTCTCTCCACAAAGAGGCTAACTCAACACGTCGAGCGTCGCGATCGCTCTTAAGATCTGCGACCTCTCTCTCTAACTCACCAATCCTACGTGTTGGATCATATTTATTTGTTGATTATGTGATTCAGGAGGTCGGGGATGATGATAGTAAATGACATCCATGGTTAGAGAGAGAAAGTAGAGAGAGAAGGGATAACTAGGTGTATTATTGAATAATGAAAATGATAAGATTTACACACTAAGCATCACCCTCCTAGTGAAGTCTAGGAGGGCTTATATAGTGCACCAAACACATGACTTTACATAAATGACGGTTTCAGTCCATGTGTTTGTGCCTTACAATATAACTATTGTAATACCGAATATGTTGTCACATTTTCGTGTTAGGATGATTCCTAACACTACGCCAAATCGCTCTATCAGCATCACGTGCTGTCACGAACCCTCTAAGAAGGTCCCCAACCCCGCCCTGCTCCCGAGCTCCACATACCATCATGCAAAACCCTAGTCCTCCCATCCACTACCTATCGGCTCTAAGATCCTCAATACTAGCTCTAGACACTCCAACCAAACGCTCATAACCGACTAAGTCTAGTACCCTGTGAGGTAATCCTCTCCCACATCGACCGTCTCCTCACCATATCTGCGGGCTCGAGGCCAATCTCGATGGCATCTCGATCCTAACGGGCTACCTATATAAGGTGAGTAAGGTGGTGAATCGATGTCTAAAGGCTATCAGGGGACTCGAGGCTCGGGCAAAGGAGAACCTGGTCCAGGAGAATGTGCAGGACTCTACAATGGAGGAGTACCTCCCTTCTGGGATATCCTCACCATCCTCCTCCCCGAGGATCCTCATCCTCATCTACATACTGCTCCTCAATCTCATCCTCCTCCTCGACCTCATGCTCCTCCTCACCCTCATCTATAGGGGAAGAGTCCATGAGTCGAGTCTCTGCGTAAATCCCGAGGTGTTACACTAGGAGATCTAGGCCTCCTAAGACATGGTGATGCCGCTAAAGCGAATAGGTGATGATGGTGGTCGCACGGACATGCGGCGGTGCTATAAGCAAGCCTAGGAGTCTATGCTCGCTAAAACCGATGTAAAGTGAGTTGCCTAGACGAGCTAGGGCGATCTGATGATGAACTAGAGTGACGGGCAATCTCATAAGGATCACCCTGCGCAACCGTCATGAGAGTCAATGCAGGTGAACTAGCTACAACAAGGACTTCCTGAGACACATCAAAAGCTAGTGAAGGCATAGTCCGTGACAACGGCATAGGGTAGGTATAAGTGTTCGAAACAACTAGTTTTAATAAGCGCAACAACTTAACCAAAACACATATCACATAATGTAAGCTTTAAAAGTGTAGGTACCGCATTACTCAAAACATGCCATTAAATAACACACATAAGTTCCGTTCTATCACATAATCACATATCAAAGCAATCGAGTTCAAATTCCAAAATCGTAATATACCGTTTACTCAAATCAATTTCCGTAATATTTTGATAATCACATCTCATTTCCAAAACCAATAATCATATCTCATTTCCAAAACCAATAATCATATCTCATAATTCAAATCGCATTTCATACCATAATCAAATAAGAAGCTTCGGCATGGCAAGCGGGCGTGCGTCGGTCGAGGATCAATTTTTCTTAAAAGCGGTTATAGTTTAGGGTTTATAAAATAACTAGTTCTCTATAACCTTGAGCTCTGATACCAATCTGTAACACCCCCAAATCTCGGTACAACGGAAGACTTAATCAAGTTTTCGGGGCGTTACTTTTTGGATTGGTATCGCACACAAGTAAAGCAATAAGATAGTCATTTAACCATTAAAACCAATCCCAAATTTAATTATTCAAAACATTTAATCCAAAATATAAATATTAGGCCCAAAACATGGTTTATTAAGATAGGTCCCCAAAGTTTATCAGAGTCAGAAAATGATCCTTGAACCACGCCTCCATGCCAAGCTTCCACACGTCAAATAATCCAAACATCTCTCAAATATCTGAGAAATCATGCTAAAAGGTCAGCTTATGCTGGTGAGTTCATAGGTTTAAGTTCAACAAAATCATAGTGGACTAGTAAGAGTTGATTTGCTATGCAAGACCTAGATAGGCAAATACGCTTCATCACACTGATCCTACCGGATCTCCAATCATTTAATCACTTACCGGGCCTCGGCGACTCTAGTCCGACCGTCAGTGGCAACCTCTAGACAGTTGCCAACCCTGCTAGGTCTAGATAGAAGTCTATTCTTAGTTAGGCACGGTAGAACCTAGACTAAGGCAACAACTATCGCACGCCTATCTACTCGGTCAAGATATAAGCAAATCCAAATAGTTTTAACGGTCCAAAAGCAGTAGCATGATTCTCACCCCAAAATAGTTCAAAACGTAGTTAAACGATATATAAAAGTGGGGCTATGAAACTCACCTCAAGCAATCAACGCACAATCAACGTACAAATATCACTAGCAAGATAACGTAAATCACAAAGACAGCCACTATCGACTCGGCACAACCTAATAATGTAGACCAACTTAATATACTTATTCCTCAAAATCAACGTTATCTATCCCAATATATTCCATTTCTTTATTTCCAAAAACGTCTCGTTTCACCATTAATCCTAGTATTTGGTATCCTCATGTGTGGGTGTATCGACTCAATATGATGCCATGAATTCACTCAAACAACCAATATATAACTCAATGCGACACAATGAGACCTCTAAACGATAAGCTCCATAGTTCAATAAGTTTCGGAATAAATAGTAGACCTTATCGAATTCGTCAACTCGATAAACTCATTTATTTACTCGTGTCGCTTATTATCCCATAAATCAATCGTATCCTTAAAGAGTCATAAGGATAATTCACCCATTAATAAGGTTACCCGACGTACCTAGCGGACTCTTATTAGATTCGTCAACCTAATAAGTCCGCTACTCACGTGGATCAACAATATTAACGTTAGGTTATCCGTAACCCATGCACACATAACGCAAATAAATAATTACTTATCCAACATTAAATGTCCACAATTGATATTTATTGATAAACGTGTACCAAACGTTAATTATTTATTTATTACAAAACCTCTCCAATTTAGTCGTTAGTTTTATTTAAAACTAGTAAATAACAAGATAAATCTTGTTATTGATATTTTTGGTACAAAAGCCCATTATTATTTACATTTCATAGTTTTATTATCATTCTCATATATAATATATATATCGTCAAATCCCATTATAAATCTCATAACGTTATTCGTTTCGAGTCCACAAGCACGAAGTCATAACTTTAATCAATCAATTGTCCAAATTATACTAAAGTCCATGTTACGGCTTTGTCAGAGTCAACTATTGACTAAAAAGTCAAAGTGACGCCAACGTAGCTCAAAGTCAATAATATATATATCAAGTCCATAATTAAAAGTCATAACGCCGCAATTCAATCCCAAACTAACTCAAAACAATCTCGCCAACCAATCAATCAACCAATTATACTCGAAACCAATGTTATGACCCTAATGGTCATGACATTGTCAAGGGTCAAGACCACGTGAACCAAACAAGCTTCTAAAAGCTTTTACCCGCGTGTCTCATCCAAACCTCAACTAAACCAATCAATAAGCTACCAAATCGATCCGACTCTAATTCCAAGACCCAAGTGGGTCACATACACCAACCCATGGGTCACGCGTGGACCATGGTGGTTGTCATGATGCCCCATGTTTTCCAACCAAACACAACCAAATCCAATCTACAACACTTAAATCCAATCATTCAAGCTCCAAACACTATCTAAACACAAAACCCATCATCTATTCTTAGCCAAGAACATGCAACTAAACCCTAAAATGCAAAACCCATCAAATTAATGCACCACACATGTACCAAACACTAATTACTTGTTTATTTCATCACTAATTAGCTTTAATTTCATGTTCCACCCAAAAGCCCAAAATTTCATTCATGGGTCGAAACCCTAGAATCCAATTCGTGGCTTTTTATTTCCTAACCAAGCTCAAAACATGTTCTATTTACCTTCTCTAATCACCAATTGCAAAAGCCCTTTGAAATATTTAGAAACCCTAAAAGTACGAATTTTAATTCTTGAATTTGGAGGTGTTAATGAAGTCCAAATTGAGTGTATGATATATGGTTGGAAAGAGGAGAAAGAGATCTTGCTTTTGGTGTTGGTGGTTTATGGTGACTCGCCGGCGTACGGCGGTGGTGGCCGGAATAGTGGCGCGGCCACTATGGTGGTGGTGGTTTTAGGGTTTTTAGAGAGATGTAGAGAGAGAATGGTTTGTGTGTTTTTCTAGTGAGAGAAAGAGAAGTAGAAAATGAGGGGTGGTGAGGCCTTTTTATACTTGGACATAAGGACCTCAAAATAATTAAATAGGGAGGAGGGGGCGCCGGCTCAAGAGAAAAAGAAGAGGGTTCGGGTTGAAACTTTTCGTATCTATCTCGTTTACCCATTCCCGAGCTCACATATCGTCCCCCGAGTGTCCCACTACATTTATTTAACTTCCCAACATCGTTACTCATATTTTTCTACGAGTTTTGACTATTTATTTGTCAATTTTGAGTTCTGGTCTAAAAGTTACAATAACTCTTGTTTTAGGCTTTTCTAGTGCCGAATCTAATAGTGCCTACCAAATATAGTTAAAACTCATACGATAACTCATTTAATAATGAAATAAACAAAACCAACCAATACGATATAAAATCAAGTCACGTTTTAAAATAGTGTTAAAGGCAAATCTCTGTTTAATTTAACGTAATGCGGTTACCTAAAATAGACTCCCTAAATTTGCCAGTTGTCACATAGACCATACCGAGATTCGCGACTCTTTTCCCGAGGAACGGCTAATGGCCATTAAGGAAATTGAGCCATGGTATGCGGATTATGCTAACTATCTATCCAGTAGGGTTTTGCCAAATTACATGACTAAGCAAGATAAAAGATTCTTCAGCACTCAAATACTATTTCTGGATGAACCTTCCTATTCCGCATATGCCCCGATCAAATCATTTGATGTTGTGTTCCGGGAGAGATAGATCAAATTATGAAGTCATGCGAGACCATCTAGGGCATCATTGTAAATGTCACGGCACGAAAAGTTTTCGATGCTCGATTCTACTGGCATACTGTTTTCCGCAACATTAAGAGATTAGTTTAAACGTGCGATGCATGCCAACGATCGGGAAACATCTCGCGAAGGGATGAATCACCTAAGAACTATATCCAAGTCTGCGAAATATTCGATGTTTGGGGTATAGACTTCATGGGACCTTTTCCATCATCTGGAGGAAATGAATACATTCTAGTGGCTATCGACTATGTATCCAAATGGGTGGAGGCCCAAGTCCTTAGGACTAACGATGCAAGAGTAGTCATTCATTTTCTTAAAAGGCTCTTTGCATGATTCGGGATTCCAAAGGCATTGATCAGTGATAGACCCACTTTTGCAATGCTCAAATGGAGAAGGTGATGAAGAAGTATTGTGTTCCGCATAGATTTTCTACAGCATATCACCCCCAAATGAATGGGCAAGTAGAGAACACAAATAGAGCATTAAAGCGGATACTTGAAAAAACGGTCCTCCATAATAGAAAAGATTGGGCATTCAAACTGGATGAGGCACTATGGGCATTCAGCTGCTTAAACACCCTATGAACAACCCCTTTTCGCTTGGTATACGGAAAGCATGCCACCTCCCTATTGAACTTGAGCAGGCGTCGCTGGGTACTTAAGGCCTGTAATATGGATTATTCTGAGGCAGGGTCAAATCGGTTCCTACAGCTTCAAGAACTGGATGAACTAAGACTTGAAGCTTATGAATCGTCGATCACATACAAAGAAAGGGCGAAAAAATGGCATGATCAACGGATAAAGAATCCTAAAGAGTTTGTGGAAGGAGTTAAGGTGCTCTTGTATAATTCAAGATTGAGATTGTTTCTAGTAAAACTCAAATCAAGATGGTATGGACCTTTTTCGGTGAAGAGGAAAATGGGCAATGGGGCTGTGGTGCTACTGGACCATGATGGAAGGGAATTTACCATGAATGGACAGCGTGTGAAACATATCGGTAGACAATAATGAAATGGTCAACGATGAGGATATTGTTTTGGAAGAAGGTGACGGTAATGAAACCACGTAGGGGCACGAGTCTAGCTACAAGACTCATAAATTAAGAAAAGCGCTTCGTGGGAAGCAAGCCACGCTTAATCGTTTGCTTGTTTGTGTGTCATATATCTTTTATTGATTGTTTATTCTCATGTTTAAATTTGTAAAAATGCTTTATTTTGTCTTTAACCTCGTCTTAATTACATATAAAGGTATTTTACATAATGGATAAGTGTAGGGAGGATTACACACGTTTTCAAAAGAAACGTGAACATGAGAATTTCAATTAATTAAAAGATATACATGTGTGTTTGTTCGAGTCAAATGCTTGTATCGAGTCATAATGAATGCTTTGAAGGAAATTTTTCCAGATTTTAAAGATAAAATGTTCTAAATTTTTCCAGAAAAATCATGAGACCAGTTTCAATAGGGATAACTGACGGTCGGGGAGGAGGCAGAAATAGCTACTTTTCTCGTTTTCTGAGCTACTTATAAATTTTTGGAATTTTCCAGGTCTTAATTTTCCACAAAATCTGTAAACATCCATTCCACAAGCATTATATCCTAGTTTAGTAGAGTCATATATATATATTGTTACCGTCGATTTTACGCGAAGGTTTCGTTTGTTTTCTTCAAGTGAATGCGGTTTAATTTATCAAGAAGAAGATACATAAGATGAGAAAGAGCTTTTCACGCAAACATTCTTCTTGAAGAAAGATTTAACCACTACTTCACACACGAATCCTACCGAGCTAATCAGAGGAGTACTAGTTTCTTTCATTTTTAATTACCTTCCATTATCATAACTTTGATACTTTGGGGAACATCGGGGACAATGTTCAGTTTAAGTGTAGGGAGGGAAAATAAAATGGGAACTTTGAAACTATGCTTATCCTTGACTATTTGCTTTGTCCAATTTCATTTGTGTAATAAACCATGAGAAACATCGGTTAGGGTAATTTTGGCACCAAATTTAAAATTTTTCATAACATGTAGGAGTGGGCCATTAGTCTTAGTAAAGCATCTCATGGATAGGAAATTATATGACTAGCACAAAAACCCTTTACCACTTAAATTTCACCCAAAATGTGAGGATCGCCCTTAGATTTGTAGGAATTAAAACATTCATCTTTAATGCTTAGAGTGTGAACCGGTAGTATAATAGATTCTAGAACTTGTTTTGTGATGCATTCCGAGATCGCTAGTAAGACTACACTTGTGTAGTTAGAAATAACTAAATGATAAGAGGCATTAGGATAACCCTTGTTTGATACCCGTAATATAATTACTTCTTCCACATCGGTTGAGTAATTCCCCCACACCCTTGCGTTGTACTCATCTTTAGTACACGATACCCTAGTTAACGAGCCTATCCTTTTCACGGTTCTCGTGATGTTTCGGTTTTCCGGAATATCAATGAAGAGCATTGTTTACAATCTACCCCCAAATGTACACCCAAATCGCCTTAGCCTACCTTGTATGCACTCACTTTTAGTGCATTATTGTTATCACACTAAACCCCTAATTCAATTATCTAGTTGCTTACATAAGTTGCTATGTCGAGTCATATTCTTTGTACACAGTTTTGGGACGATTGGGACTCATGGGAAAAGTTAAAATTTATGGAATGACATGAAGGGAACGTTAAATTCAAATTCCCTTTATTTGCGTAATAATGTACTCCAAGTGTTTTGATCTTTTCAATTCGGGTCAAATTAGTGTTAGAGTAATAAAAACTCAAGTGTAGGGATGTGCCTATAAATCCCTATCCTTTTGATGTTATCGTCGAGGATGGTAGAGTAAAAGTGTATGAAAAAATATATATATATATATAGAAAAAAAGAGAAAAAAAATAGAGTGAAAAAAAAATGCTACCATCCTACATCTATCTTTAAATTTATGTTTGTTTGTTTCGGTTATCTAGAGTTTAGAGTGTCGAGTCTTGGCTTAGAAACGCCATTCTTGGCATGCTTGTAACATAAAGATTTTTGACTTGCCACCACTAAATCGCCTATCCCACCAAACCCTTTGTTTCCCTACCGTAAGCCTAACATTACAACCCTTTAAAAGACCTCTTGGATAGTCTTTCCTAGGTGCTTACGCCAAAGTGATGGAGGTTTGATCTAGTCTCAAGCCTATGGTAATCTATATACTAGGACCGGTTAATGAGTGTTTATCTTTTATTTCCAACTTGTTATATTTCATATACACCCGAGAGATGTGAGTATCCAAACACCCCATGTGAGGTGCTAGTATATAATTTCCGTGCTTGTTATGACTTTTGCGGGGCTTATATGTGTTGTGGATCGTTCTAAACTAATGCTTCATGACCCTTAACTTATAAATTAATTCGCTAAAAGCACATTTGCTTGATGACAAGCAAAAACCAAGTATAAGAATATTTGATAAGGATTTAAAAGGTACCTTTTTGAGGGGTCATTTAAGCCCTTAATTGATCACTTTTGTATCCGTTACTACTTAATTTCGTCCCTTTTCACTTTTTAGGTCTCTTGAAGGCAAATTGCTGGAATGACACTTATTCGGACGAAAAGGCGCGAATATACGAAGAAAATGGCCAAAGTCAAGAATCGAAACACTCAAGCTGCTGGAACTGAAGGGGACGGCGTCAGGTTCTATTTGCGACGCCGTCGGAACATGTTTTGTGATGACTCAGAGAGCAAATTGACATTTTTCAAGTGACGGCATCAGGTTTTAAGAGAGTAGGGCGTGCGCGCTCGGGCGGCCTAGATTTGATCCAGACGGTGTCAGAGACTGAAGGCGACGGCGTCACGAGCATAAGGTGACGCCGTCACAATGATAACGTGGCCAAGAGGAAAACCTAATAACGGGGACCCGATGACGTCACAATTAAGAGTGACGCCGTCGTAGTTTGTAACACTATATATAGAATCCGAATTTTTCAGTTTAAAGAGGTAGTTTTGTGGAGTAAAAACCTAAACCGAACCAAGGCTGTCTTGTACAGTATCTTAGGGTTCCATACCCTATCTTACATCAAGATAAGTATTTTACTTCATTAATCTAATTATGTCTTCAATTGATTGTGTGTATGCTTGCATGTTCTCCATGTCCGGCTAATTTATTTATGTGTTTGCTTAGGTAATATGAAACCTAGTTATTGAATATTGATTGGTTATCTCTTATCTTAATTGTGATTGACCTAGTATTGCGATAGGTCATTCGTTGTGTTATTAATGCTTGATTAATCTTTGTTGAACCTTAGTTTATAATTACCTAGAGTTATTGTAGGCTAAACATCCAAAGAATACCTTAGTGTTAAGTTTATGAATCCTAGAGATTTTGTAGTCATTAACCTTTGGTAGCTTCAAAGTTAGGGATAAACGCATACCCTACGACCTTAGAGGCACAAGCGTTAAGAATAAGGACGTGACAATTCAACCATCAATAGGAGATAACTAGAGAGTAATAAAACCTAAGTAAATACATTTTTAATCATCATACGAGCACACAACAATAGACATAGACTACCCCTAGCTTAGTTATTTAGATAATTAGATAAGTAGAGTAATCGGTAGAAATACCAACCCCCAAATCCAAACCCCGAAATTCGTACCTTTCTATTTCGAAAAAATATAAAAAGATAAAAAATAATCTTCCTCAACCCCAACCTTAGCGTAGTAACTTCTCACTAGCATTCCTATTCCCCTAGAGAACGATATCAATACCCGTGGCTTACCCTAATACTACACTACAACGATTAGGTTCACTGCCTAGGGTGTTGAAAAAATTGCTCGATGAAAAGGAAGTTCCTTTGACCCCGAACGCGCTGTGTAAGCGTATCAAGTGTTTTGTATCATGACCTGATTTTTTGAAGCTGATCAATCCTTGTAGTGAAATGTACATCAGAAAGGGTGTTTGGTTGAGTAGTTTGTGTGTGTTTGGTTGAACAGCTTGTCCAGAAGAAGTTCTTTCTTGATTGACCACCATATTGACTATCCTATTTGTTTTGTATTATTGGTTTTATGACATGTAAGGATTGGATTGAAATTTTCCATGTAGCAGATGCACCACAGGATACCTGAAAATCTTGTAACATTGTTCCTTTGTGTGTCCCTTTTTACCACAATTTCCACATATAACCCATTTCCTGAATAAATTATTCTTTCAGCTTGTGTAGAAGACTCACCTTAACTGTAATTTGACCTGTTAAATGACCTTTGACTATTGTGATTGTTGTATGACCTCTAATTGTTTGAGTAAGAAGAAAATGCAGCTATCATTGCATGTTTTGGTAGCAGACCTTCTTATTGCTTTTCTTCTTGTCTAGCCATGTTGTAAGCCTTCACAACTGAGGGTAATAGTTGCATTAAGATAATTTGACCTTTGATATTAGAGTAGCTTTCATCGAGACCTATCAAAATTTGTACTAGTCTTTTCCTTTGATCCCTTTCACCATTTTCTTTGCCATTCTTACATGAACAAACACAAGTACATAGATATGGAGCTTCAAGTGCATCAAACTCATCCCAAAGCCCTTTCAGTTTGTGGTAATAGACTTCAAAAGTACAATAAACTTGTTTTAACTAAACTATATCATTTGTGAGTTGATAGATTATATGACCATCAATCTGTGCATATTTTTCCTGTACTTAAAACCATAATTTGGTAACAGAATTGATGAGATTCAAACTATTCCCAATTTTTTCAATAACTGTATTCAAGATCCAAGATATTATCATATCGTTGTTCCTTTCCCAAAGAGCTCTAGTGAATTGATACATGGTTCTATGAACTCTCCATTGACAATATTCATCTTATTATTTGCATCCAAGGCAATAACCATAGATCTTCTCCATGAGCTGTAGTTGTTTAAACCAGTTCACTTCTTTGATATCAACACTAACCCTGGGTGATCAGTTTATAGAAGAAATAGTGGGTGATCTGTTGTAATTTGACCAATTGCAGATGATGATCCACCAGTTAAATTCTGATCAATACCTATTTTGAGTGATTTTCAAGGATCTTAATGATTTTGATGAATCGATTATGATTTGAGCAAGAAAATGGTGATTTTAACTAACTGTAACAAACTGTAACGACTTTAATGGTGATTTGAGTGGGTTTTGATCAAGAAGCTTTCAAATGGGAAAACAAAATGAATCTGATCTATTGTTTAAGTGATTAATGGTGAGTTGGTTGTAGGATCAGAGCTTTGATACCATATCAATAATGGAGATTGATGGTGTATTGTAACAAAAAATGTAACAAAATTTGAATAAGAAGAATTGGCAGGAAAAATGGTTACTTTACAATTTTGTATTATTGATCAAATGAGAACTATACAACACTATTTATACTACTGAAACTTCTAGAAACTTCTAACTAACTGACTAACTACAATGTCAACACGTGTACATTTATATTAGTACATTTCACTTTAGCTTTGTAATGAAGGTAGTGGTTGGCTGGTGGAATATGATGAGGATGTGTTTGGCTTGCAACTGTGTTAACTCGTGAAGTGGTATTCTACTTGAGCTCTTGTGTGACACCCCCAAACTCGGATAGTAGCGGAAGCTAAATGAGAGTAGTACTTCATAGCACAAAATACAAGTTACAGAAAACGACCTCTAAATCAGACGTTCTGAAAGAAATTATCATTCGATTAAAATAAAACATCAAAGTTTATAAAGAGATCCCAAAAAGTTCATACAACATAATAAGTAAAACATAAAAGTTTAAAGTTCTATCAAATGATAATAAGATGCAAAATTCTTCAAAATATCTGAGCGGATTCATGCAAGCTAATACCTTAAGGACCTGAGATAAAACATGCTAAAACGTCAACGCAATAGTTGAGTGGAATTCATAAGTTTAATGTTTAAGGTAATGGACAACAAGATTTCAGGGTTATGGTGATAATTGCAACGAATACAATAATCATTAAAATAGTTATTATTACTCTAAGCTCAAGACACTCAAAACGTTAACTGAGGTATCAAAATAATGATAATAGTAACAATTATCCTAATAGGTAATTTGCCATTTACCTAGGCATCTCAAATATAGTGCGTTTGGTTGTCTGTCTAATCAACACAAACGAGATTCGTCAATCCCAATAGGCCTACTCATAATATTCACGCTCACACAAAGTAATTAATGGTTCATGATGTAAGGGACTTTCTGGCAATAGCGGTACTTAGGCAATAATACTTTCAAGTAAGCATACAGTTTTAAATCACTTGTTTCCATAGTAAAAAGTAGCATGTATTTCTCCCAAAGAGTTTATAAAATAGTTATATTGTGAAAATGGGGCTATGAACTCACCGTAATGATAGGAAATAGTAAATGATGAAGTAAAATAAAATGGGAAGCCGCGATCTTTAATAACGTCCTAAAACAGAATGGGTGCGTCTTAGGTTTATAAATATAACGAACGTGCGCAATAAGGTTTATAAAAGTTTTTATATACTTTAGACATTGTGCTTACCTTTATAAGTTTATAAAATGTTAGAGTTTAGTTTTTGCACGTTTAAAAATAGTTACAAACCCTACTTTATAAGTTATCCGGTTTTTTGTGTTAATATCGCTATTAATAGTCCTTATATTCTAATCATTAAATAGTCATGTCTAAGTCTATTGGTCTAAAGAAGGATAAACGAGTCTAATTTTCTGATAGTGGGTCCTACCACTTCGGTTTTCATGTAAAGGAGGTCAAATGGGTTCAAATATTACTAATTTGTCAAAGTTGAGTCTTTATTTATTAAGTTATCCTGACTTTGAAAGTTCACTACTCTTAAATCGTAAAGAGTAATAATTTGATTTTTACGTCCTTGGAAGGTATTTGAGTGTTTTTATCAGATTTGTAGGTCTCACTGTCTTAACATTTCTATAACCAATGTTAAATTACTAATTTAACCCTATATCTCAAAACTGATTTTTGGCTTCAATTCAGTCCCACCAAAATGGCGATATCTTAAGTTCTATAACTCTATTTGATCCCGTTCAAGTGTTTATTAAAGAGTCTACTACAACTTTCATTTGTAACCCAATAGTCGGTTCTTAACAAGTTTTATGAGTTTTTAGCCATAAATCGAAGCTAAGACATAGATCTACAACCCTCTATTTTTAGCTGAGGTCCAATACTTACTAATTTGGTCCCTTAATTTCATCTTGCTACTGATTCAATTATGAAATTAAAACTATGATCTAGGGCTTGTTTAAGCTAGTTTTATGGTTTAAAGGTGTTGTACAATGTTCAAATATTACAAAACAATACTTAAAACATAAAAGTACATGGAAATCAGTAGCTTATTACAAAGAAATTGAATAGGAACAATAAAATAAACAATATCCTTACAAGAAAAGTGAAGAAATTTAACAAAACCACCAAACAAGAAATCCTTAAAAATCACCAACAATCAAACCAACCTTCCAAGTTTTTAACCAACCCTTATAACCTTGATTTAAACTAATTAAAATACTAGTAATTTCTCTTTCTAGAACATCCAAAATAACCCAAGAAATGATGAATTTTTGGAGAAATTGAACCAAGAGACTTGTAATAATACTTGAACCTTCAATCCATATGTATAAAGTTAACAAGAAAAATCAAGATGGATGGTGATTGTGGTTTGATTATGTACGGAATAGAGTGGGAAAGGAGACTACATGAGAGTTGACTTTTGATCTAAAAATGGGAAAACTATAGAAAAACTAGTTTATAAGTTTAGTGCTAGCATGTATTTGAGTGAAGTCACATGTAGAAATGTATAAGAAATGATGACATCACAAGGACACAGGTCCTTATGGTTGAGCCATTTGGTTTGTGTAGTGGTGAATGAGTGAATTGATTTTGTATAAAACTTGAGCTATGATGTGTAGTTTGATTTTGGTAATTGCAAATGTAAAATTTTTAAAATGCAAAATGTAAAATCGGGTAGTAATAAAATCTAAAACTTATAAAAATGTTAAAACTTGTCAACATAACCTATTTTAGTTTTTCAAATGAGACATGAGTTTATCAGAGTGCTTAAACGTCGTTAAAACTGAAAACGTAACTCGTAAATGCGTAAAACGTAAAAGGTACAAGGTTTATGTAAAAATAGAAAAATAACAATAGTACATATAAAATATTAATATAAGAAAAATACAATGCATAAAACACGTAGACTAAACATAGTCTAAGGTTGGTTACAAGTTAAGCGTACGCGAGTGAACTTATTTGGTTACACGTAAAAGTATGTTTACTTAAAAATAAAATAATAATAAGTAAAAGTAGACGATTAATTAATAACCTGAAAAGTACGGGTGGTTACATCTTATCTGCCTTTAGAACTTATATTTCACGTTCATGTTTCATGAAGTTTAATATCTTGTATTTTTTAATAATTTAATGCATGTGTAATTGCTGAACATTTTATATGCTTGAAAAGATTTATACATAATGCAATGAGGTTTATAAAATAAAAGCTTTATACATTGTTGATTTGACAAACGTATAAACCTTTTAAGAGTTTTACCGTTATGAATGAAGAAAGGGGATCTATTGCAAAGTGTGATAAAATTAAAAAGTGTAGAAAGCCATTTATAGTGTGACACGTGTCCCTCACCTTAATTTATACATAAAATTTGTCTAGGGGTAATATGGTCTTTTGATTCGTTTTTTCTTTTTCCACCTCAAATTTCAAAAGCACGTATCTCTTAAACGATAAACTTTTAGAAAAAACCGATTTCACCATAATTTATAAAATTTAATCCTCTTTAATTTGGTATAAATTTTGTTAAAAATTTCAAACTTTTGTTTTACACATAAATGGTAATAATTTTATTTTTGGGCATTTTCAACCCTATTTCTTACCCTCATAAATGGCAATTCATGAAAAACATAAAACATGAAAGTTATAGATTTTCGTTCACTCTTTACACAGGTTTTTGAATCACTCGAATCCCATGTCATATGAGTAAGATATCATCTGTTAAAGATAACGTTTTACTCATATTTGTTACACACAAGGTGTTTGATGAAATGTATAGCTTAGATTTTTAGTGTTAAATTGCGTCAAATGCTCTAATTTTTTTTACCACAACGCATTATTAATCATTTTATTAATGTAAGATTCAAAAAGTGAGTTTGTTAATCATTAATTTTCTTAAAGAAATGTACATTTTGTTCATCAGTTAATATTTGTTCATCAGTTAGTCTTTGTTCATCTGTTAATCATGTTCATCAGTTGATTCATCAATTAGTCTTTATTCATTAATAATCTTGTTCAAGACAGATGAGGTGATGGACAATATTAACTGATGAACAAGACATACTTCAATTCATCAAAATTTTGATTTTTGTTTATACATTTTACTTGTGTTCATCAATATCACCGGTTAGGTTTTATTCATTAGTTAACCTTGTTCACCAGTTGTTATTAACTGATGAAAAAGACATACTTTTGATGAACAATATTTAATGATAAAAATATGATGAATAATAATTGACACTAACGGATGAACAAAAAACAATAACTGATAAACAAAAACATGTTGAAAAACAATCGACACTAATTGATGAACAAAAACAAGTTGAAAAACAACCGACACACTAACTGATGAACAAAACAACCTAATAAAAAATATTACATTTATCAATAAATAAAATTATAAAGTTCATGAGTTGTCTAAAAAATCTAGCGTTCATCAGTTATAGTAGCGGTGTTCATCAGTTTATCAGTTGCTTGTTGTTCATCAATAAATAAAAATTATAATGTTCATTAGTTGTCTAAAAAAATCACAATGTTCATCAGTTATAGTAACAATGTTTATCAGTTTATCAGTTGCTTGTTGTTCATCAATAAAAAATATTGTTCATCAATAAATTAAAATTATAATGTTCATCAAGTTTGTCTAAAAAAATCACAATTTTCATCAGTTATGGTAACAGTGTTCATCAGTTTATCAGTTGTTTGTTGTTCATCAGTTAAAAAGAGTTAAAAATAACAAAAATAACAAAAGATGTATTGTGGTACACTAATTAGTGCATTTAAATGTACTTTTATAAGAAAAATCTCTTTTAGGCATTTTATCAAACACTTTGTGTGCACTAAAAATGACTAAGACACCATCTTTAATGTACGATATCTCGCTCATATCATATTAGATTTGAGTGATTCAAATTTCTGGTTAAAGAATGGCTAAAAAGCTAAAACTTTTGTGTTTTGAGTTTTGCATAATTCGGCCTTTAAACTAGATAAATTTATAGCCGAGAATGTCAAAAATTTCAAGAAAATCAACGCCCACTTAAAAATTGAAAAAAACTGTTGTGATTTATATATCAAAATGCATACCAAATTAAAGAGAATTGAATTTGAAAAATTATGGTGAAATCGGTTTTTTTTGTATATGTTTGTCGTTTGAAAGGTATTTACGTTTGAAGTTTAGGGTGGAATACAAAAAGTGAGTTAAAAAGACCAAATTGCTCCTAACAAAAAATAATAATAATAAAATAGAAGGAGTTGGTGAGGGTCACATAACAATAGCTAATAGGCTTTCTAGACTTTTTAAAGTTGCTCCATTTTTAAGGGACATAACTCAATGAACTAAGAATGAATGCTCAATGTAAATCTTTTTAAATCTTTTAAAGTTATTGAAAAACCTTTTGCAGTAGACGCTCTGAGAAAAATAAATATGATTATTTAACCTGCACTATCACTTTTAACCCGTTTGTTAATCGGACATTTACTATATCTTCACCTTATTTTGACAATTTAAAGTATGCGTCACATTTGAACAATTCATATATTCATATCCATCAAATCGTTTCAATAAATGATTTGTGCATCTAAAGATTCATAAATGTGAATAATTAATCGTTGCTAAATACCTTTTAAAAAATAAATGGTCCTGAGAGTGATTAGTAGAAAAACAATTAATCAACAATAAGCTACAGACTAAACATTGGGGTGATTCAGTGGTAGGGCCTTAGCATTTGGAACGAAAGTGATTAGATGTCTTGGTTTGAACTACGAGGGAAAATTAATCCTCAATTAGCAACAGAAATTCACTGCGGTGTGACTCCAAACTATCCAAAAGAGTAGTAAGCTCTGAAATTGCATTCGACTCAATATGCTCGAGCGGGCTCCCGACTATAAAAAGAAAAAATAACCCAGAACATAAATACTAGCCATTGCTTTTAGCAATGGCAATTCAAAAGCGGACAAAAAGTCTTTATCGTCACTTTGAGGTACAAAATAAAGCCTCTTCCCATTTGGTCATGTCTTGAATGGGTTACCAAAATAGTACGTGTTCCACCAAATGTTAAAATAAGTACCGCAATAATTAGTTTCCACTAACGGACCAAATATACAATATCCGCTGGAGTCATGCGAACGGCGGTGGCCGAAATTTCCGGCTAATGTGCGATTGAAAAAAGTGGATCCGAAAATTTACTTAGGTACTTGGAACTATCAAAATCTTTCTTCAGAATCAAAATCCTTTTTGTTTTTTTGTTTTTTAATTTAGTTTTAATTCATCAATTCAAATTTGTGCATTAGTAAATCAAATTTACACACACACAATCACACACACATATCCAAACCGTAAATTCTTTCAATTTTTGATACAAATGGTATGTTTTATCCTTTATTTATGTTTAATATCAGATTATGTTTTAATTACATTAATTTTTTGATAACCCCTGTTTTGGGGATAGGTTAATTTCTTTCATAGTATCTTTTTTTTTTGGTTTTGGATTAGGTTCTTTTTGGTTCTTGATGATAACTTACATTTGATAACTTATAATGATAATCCTTGTTAGATGTTGTTTTTGGATTAGGTTAATTTTGGGTTTTGATAACCCATCTTTTTGTGGGTTTTGGATTAATAATAATGCATTATCAACATTGATTGTTTAGTTTAAACTCTATGAATGACGGCGGTTTGTAACTGTTTTTGTGGGTTTTTGTAACCCCGTTTTGTGGGTTTTTGGATTAGGTTAATTTTATGGGTTTTGATAACTTATGTATTGACATTTGGTTAAAAGTTATGAATTTAGCCATTTTGTAAAGTAGATGCCTCATCTTTTTAAAAGGTCAATGCTTTAATTTAGTCAGAAATGCAAGTTGAATTTGATAAAGTTGTCGAATATGAATAATTGTGAAAAGATTCTGTTTGGTTACTAGTATTGAGATGACCCATCCCTGCACTTGATACAAAAGAGTATATAAATTGGTTTTAACAATGAATGAATGGATGAGTGTGTATGTGAGCAATTATGTGTATAATTAGGATGAATAATGAATGGATGAGTGTGTATGTGTATAATTAAGATCTTATTTAGAGAATTGTATTTACTTCTAGTTGCAGAAAAGTAGTGAGTTTTCTATTTAGTCATCTTCTAGGTTTATACTGATTATTTTAATCAACATTAATTTGTCACAAAAAATTTTAAAAAATAAAAATAGAAATTTAACCAGCTTATTTCACAAAAGGAAAAAATTCAGAAAAATCATTTTGTATTGCTTCTAGTCGTACAAATATTACTGCGTTGAGGCCGCAATTACATCGTTGTACTAATAGACGTTTTCTTAAGCTCACCACTAGCTGTCATAAGCTCCTATATATAATCTGGAATTAGGGGCAAAAGGAAAATTGTTAGCTTAACTATAAGATTTCGCTTCGGGCATAGTATCACCCATAGTACTTTTTTGCTTGGTGTACCTTATTTGCTTATTTTGCTTTGTTACTCTCATTCTTGTCAGCCTCCATATGACTTCATGTTATCACTTCATGTTCATAATATTTATAAATTGCTTTGTATGCATGGAATATGATCTAGAAGCTTCACGTTCGAAGCAAACTGCGTTACTTTCAATTGGTTAAAGACAGACTAAATGAAAACCGTCGTAGACTGTTTCGGTCAACATGCTTTGGTGCATGGTTGGATTTGAATTCTTTTGATAACGATGAGAGTCTTATACATTATATGCTTCAAAAGCAAATTAAGTCTGATGATGACCACTTTGATTTGCCACTAGTTTATAATGTTAATGGACATCATTTTCATTTTGGACGTCAATTTCACCTCATTACTGCTTTTAAATTTGGAATGCCTAGTTTCCGTAAGTTTAGAATCGGTGATATCATATTTCGTGACCGGGTATTTCAGCATAAGGTAGGTGAGAACTTAAAAATCATAGATCTTCTATGTTTGATTGAGGATGAAGTGCTTTTTACCAAAGTATCTGATGAAGACGCAGTCTGAGTTTGCCTTCTGTTATCTCTTGAGGTCATATTTATGGAAGTGACTTGTTATCGTGGGTATTTATACATATCTTAGGATGGTTGAGAATTTTGAAGACTGGAATAAATTTCCTTGGGGAGAACTCATTTGGAGACAGGTTATACGATGCCATTGAAATATCAAGTCAAGTCGAAGATGGAATATTAGTTATCCGGATTTGTTTTATGTTTCAAGGTTAGAATTGTTTCACGAAATTGTTTTTAACTATAATTATTTGTTTTAAGTATTGCTAAAATCGTTTTAACTAAAATCGATATTATAAATATATATATGTTTTTTCTTTCAATATGGATCTTAGAGTCTTCTACAGTGGCTTTGGTGGAGTAAGGAAACAGGTGTTATCCCAAGAGCACTTTCATGGTCTAAGAAAGTTTCATTTCAAAAATTGGAGAATTTGGTGACTTTTTCACGAGGCAAGTGTTTATACTATCTTTCTAAATGTCCGGTTGACTATCATTATGGTTAATGCTTATCTTACTTCATGTTTAGGACAAAGAAACAAACAATGATCTATATCCGACAAGAGAGTGATTGAGTGGTACCACATGAGGCATTAGGTTTTTAACCGGTATGCACCTAGACCCCCTTTGTTGTCCATGGAGATCTTTTTGAGGATTATCTGCATGAGGCGGCGAAGCTCGTTCGAAAATGCATGTATGTCGAGGAACTGGCGAAAGGCTCGTGTTACTCTTCGGGATCGTGTTAAGACATTGCGGATATTTGCAATGGTTTGTTGATTTACTACTGAGAGGTTAAAAGTTTGAGAGCACGGGTTTGGAAACTTGAAACCATTATTCAGGTATTTTTATAACGATAACCATAAACACCACGCACATATTTAAGAGTTTACTAAGCGATTTTGTATATACGGCAGTGTTTCATAAGAAAAAATTATGATGGACATACTCGGCATTACAAATCACCGGTTAGTATTATTTTTTCTTTACATGTATGCAAGAGTGGAGATAGTTATCGATTTGCTTACATTTTATTTAATATATTTTACAAATAGTTGATGATAAGGTTCTTGATCTTGGTGATGAGTATTGCTCAAATTTAAATGATAATTTCATAAATTTGTTTGATTCGGCAATCAAATCATCACGGGAGAAAAGTATTGATGATTTCCAAGAGGTTTTTACAACTTTTACTTTTAATACATATTACTTTTTTTATTTTTTATTTTTTTTATTTATTTTTTTATTTTTTATTTTACTTCATGCAGAATGAGTGTGTCGAAGATGAGAAATATGTCGAAGAGGTTTGTACAGCCTGAGCTACATTACATTTCAATGGTCTTTTAAAGTAAATACTAAGTTAGTTTTTATTTCCATGCACCACTAATGATTGTGCGTTTTGGCTACCCAGATGCGTAGCGGTTGAAAAGCAAAGATTAGGCGGTTGCAAGAGTCAAGGAAGAGAGGCTACGGGTCTTGATGGAAGAAGAAAAACTGTGAATAGTAGAAACCATATGTTGAAAGCCCCTCACATGAAGCTTGCTTTGAAAAATTGTGTGTCAAAGAAGGCATCATCAACTAGTACCTAGGCGGAATTTACGGAGTAGATGCTCTATGAAAGTCCCTCCTCTGGAGCAACTCAAAAAGAAAAATGATATCTGCAATCCTTATATGATTAAGCTGTGTAGTGAACTCAAACCTTGGCAAGAGGTATGTCATACAATAGCATATGTAGATGTTGTACTCAAGGTCATTTATGTATCAGCATCCGTGTATGTGTCTGTTGTTTCATGTTTATTTACTTATATTTTGTATACCATGTAGGATCTAAAAAGGTCATCCAAAAGGATTGATAAAGTTTTTGTCCATCGTGAGTTGGAGGATTTTATACAAAATTCGGTGTCCTCGATTTTAAGTTTCCTTGGG